>JAAGAY010005431.1:0-20231 GCA_011801015.1 Ardeotis arabs
AAAAAAAAAAAAAAAAAAACAAAAACCACCAAACAAACCACAGCTATAAACTTTGTGTTATCAGCGATCTGCACAGACTTACGCAGCCCTGTTTTCGTAATCGCCAAGCTGTAATTCATACTAATGAGTATTTGTGGAAGTGTTTTGTAGATGAAAAGCATTAGGCAAACACTCAGAATTAGGAACTTAATTCTCATCACAAGCCTGACCTGCATTCCCTGATGTTGATTAAAAAAGACCTCACGCCTAGCATGCATCAATTCCTTCCCCTCCTCTCACTCTCTTTACTCAAGGTTATCCATCAATTAGGATGTAGTATTTCTTCTAATGTTATACAAGTTATGCAAATGAATGGTTGCTGCTAATGAAGAATCGCGAAATCTAAGACCCTGCTAGGCCTGCAAAAGCCAACTGAGGCCAGACAAACCCTCTGGTAACAGGCATCATCAGCATCTCCTCCCAGAAAAAACTAGTCTCCCTCCTCACCAAGGCATTCTTCAAAAATTGAAACCCCAGGGCATCTATCAGCCATACATTTGGTGATCCAGCAATGTTTTGACAGGATGCTGTCTTAAAAAGAGCACAAAAAAAGCCTTTTATATGTAGACAGAGTTACCTGACTAATAGCACATGGAAATGCTTGTGAGAAATTAAACCATGCACAATCTCCCTGGTAAAACAGCCCTGGGATGCTATCTGCTGCCATCTAAACTATTCCAGAGAGATTTCTGTGCGACAAAAGTCTCAGCCTACACTGCATACTATTATCTAGATCAAATGCTAAATGCTGCCTACACAGGTAAATAACTAGGGATACAAGCAACCCCAGGCTTTCAAAAAATCTTCAATCCCCACAGTGTGATATGCAGATGCACCAAAAAGATATACCTAACGTCAGCAGAGTCGCACCACCGTTGGAAAGCGAATGGGTTTGAGGACAAGACCTGCTCTTCCCATGCTCCTACTCATGTACCTTACCACCCTGAGAAGACCAAGCTTTGCTCTTGCTGCCGATCAAATTGCTCTTCCCACGCTGTTCTTTGCAGGTTTCGCGACTTGAATGGGCACAAAGGCTCCATAAAACACCAGAGCAGGTGCAAAGCAGGGGCAATACTGGGCAACAAGAGGCAGAGACCTATTGTCTTGATGCTACATGAATACCAAGCCTGCCTGCTCCAGAGGAAGCCTCCCAGAGAGGCCTTAACAGCCTCTGTCCAAGGCAGGTAAAACTGCCAGCAACACTCTGCCTCTTGAACAAATAACTTATTCAGGCGCTGGACAGTCAGTCTTCACACAGCTGAACACGTTTACAAACCTTCTTCCTATAGGTTTTCCACATGGAGCTATCCAACCGTGCACAGCTCCTGTATTTTGAACAGAGACCACTCATTTTACTTAGCAAATGACCTTAATACGCTCTATGCTTTTGCCACATACAGCTTTAAAAGCTTTCTTTAAAAAATGAAAAGCAAAGCCCTAAACCCTAATCGTACAAAAAAAAAAAAACCCCAAATCATCTTCTAATTATCTAAACTAGACAGTGGTACATAAGTAAAATGAAAACAGATTTTGAAAGTTTATAACTCTTTCATACATTCCTCTGTTTAACCTTCCCTGCTCTTGCTTGAGACTAACATCCTTTTTTTTGTTCATTTTCTTTTTTTATAGGTACAATCCCCTTTGTATCTGTCTCTTCACACAACCCTCTGCTGTAGCGGAAACTCAAGTTGTGATTAAATAGCTAAGTAAATCCTATTTAAGCCTTCTTCTACCAGCCCAAAATGCTACTGCTAAATGACAAAAAGACTATCTAGCACAGAACCCCTGCGGGTTCAGTTACACCAGGTAGCAAAGATGGAGACTGAAGAGGAGCATAAGAACTGGGTTTAGTGGCAGCAAACTTTGTCCTTTCTGGTCACTTATGAAAAGGCAAGGGGCTCACTCATCCCTCCAGCCACCAAGTTATCCTTTTTCTCCTTTGCACCACAGCTGGAAACCAGATTCTCTGTAAGCTCTCTTAAATTTACTAAAAAAAAAAAAACCAAACCAAACTTACTTTTTACATCAGGGTAATTTAATGCTGCATTAGCTCAGCTAAGCAGCTTGCAGAGGGGCCCAACAAGCGCACGTGGCAGCACAAAGCACACACTGGGGACAGAAATGGATGAAAGAGCAGGATGCTCCTTCTTTTGGTGGCAGAGAGCTATTAGATCTGCTTACTACAATTCTCACTTGAAGTCAGTGCCTTAGGCAACAAGTTGTACACTTATTTGTGACTTATTTGTCAATTATAGCAGTATTTCCCTAACTTGGGAACAAGCCTGCTTTCTCCACACTGATTCCTTTTTAGGAAAACCGAGCAAGATCGCTCATTCATTTCCCCACCACACTGTGTGTGCTGTTAGAGCCCTGTTTTACTTCATTATTTTAATCCAATTCAACTGTATTTCATCATGTATGTTCCCTATTTCACTGAAAGGTCATGATTCCTCACTTGCCTAAAAACTTTCAGCGACTATTCAAGAATTAAGATGTAATTTTCCTACAAAGGCTTGAGCCAAATTACGGCACAGCTGCAGGGTGCCTTTTCTCTCCCAACTGACTGGTGAGTTGCTGAGGCTTTGTAAAATTTCCCTAGCAGGCAAGTCTTCCTTTCCTGTTTCAATGAATGGCAAAAGAGTTAACTTGAGACCATTGAAAGCATCAAAATTGGCAATGGTGCTGGAAGCCACTGAAATGACTGGGACAGCATCGCAGAGCTATTGTTTCAGATGCTGCAAGTTTCCATTGAGTCATGCTTTTAATTTTTCCCTCCTCTTTAGCACTACAAGACTCTTTCTTTAAACAAAAGCTGAACTTTCAGAATAACTGAGGTATCCAATAATGTTTTCACTACTGCAATTTAAGGAATTGCATGCTATGCTTTTAAATTTGATACCCCAATATTAACAGTGCCTAAGTCAGCAATTCCTTAACACTACATCAAAATGTTTGCTTAACAAGAACTTTAAAAATAGAACAATGGAAAGATTTGCAAAAAATAGCCTTCTGCTCCCCAAAAGACACTGTGTAAGCATAAGATTGACATTACACTAGTCTTGTATTCAGTCAAATCAATGCCGCATCCAATTTCTTTTGGCCCTATCTCTCAGTTTAAAAAACAAACAAAAAAAAACGCAAAAACCAAACCCTAAACCAAAGGCTTCACATAATTAGAAAATACTTAATTCTCTACTAGCACTACAGCTGTAATAAATGGTGTCAGTGGGAAATAACTAAGTAAACCATCATATAGCTTATTTTTATTTAACCTTGATATAAATTACTCAGTTCAAGCAATTAACATGTTTTTAAACTGTTTATTCATCATGCTTCTTCCAGAATCTGAAAAATTGTTATGCAAAGGTTCTTCATGAAGACAAAGCAGAAGAAAATTGAAACAATATTTAATATTTTATGGTTATTTATTTATAGTTACATTGCATTAAAAGATTTTTCACTTACCAGTCGGCTATACATCCTGTTATTAAGTGGCCAAAGATTAATCCTACCAGTAGGGAGAATTTAGCAATGTGGACTTTCCAGGCGGAATCACAAACCAGATCCCACTGGAAGAAAAAAAAAAAAAAAAAGATAAACAAATAAATTAGTTATTCTCAGATGAGTTTAAATATACTAATGTCTGTGTAGAGCTTCTTCCAAATTTCAGTCCTAGCGTGAGTACATGGCAGTGGAAAGCTTTCCCCGTCAAGTCAAAACCTGGATCCCAAGAAGCAAATTAAAGACTTATTTCCTTCAGTGAGTTTTATCAGGCACTTAATTATAAGATGACAATATCCAGAGTTTAAGTCTCCCCACCTCTAGGCCACATGAGTTTAGAAATCAGCAGTACTGATGTAGCTGAGCATCTCACCGTAGCAACCCCAGACACCTACTACCAGAGCCCTGTGAAGCCCAAGGGCAGCGAGCCTGACAATTTAAGAGCAAGTTTTCCTATTGATCTCCTCAGGGCTGCTCGGAAACATGGGGAAAAGCAGCAGCGTGACCACAGATCTCTGATAGCCATTAGCTTCAGGCTCCCACAGACAAAGCATGAAGACACTTTTGCTTTCAGAAAGGCATCCCGGTTCCCCAGGCAGTGGAAGGGGATGAAGACTGACTAACAGCATGGGTCATCAGGCCAGATCTGAAAAGCCAGGGCCTGGCCTGAGGCCAGACAGGGCAGTCAGAGAGCCCAGCGCAGCCATGCAACTCCTTGGGAAAGCAGCTCCTTGGGACAGTTGAACCTCCACAATAAAGCTATCTGTGATACTGAAATCGCCCTTTCTGTCCAAAGGAAGAGAAAATGGACCATTTCAGGGCCCCCGCCATCAGTGCACTGCCTTATTCCCATGAGAAAGATGAGAACAGTACACTTTCTAGTAACGTTTCCCTAAACTCCAAGACATTTTCCTCTGAGGCATTAGACTGAGCCTCAGGGGAGCCAGGCTGCATTCCTGTCTTTAGCCCAACATCCTCATTGCCCTCAGATATGTAACTTAATCTCTTAGGTGTAAAGTGGGGATAGTACTATTATAGCCTTGAATAAATGTAGGAAGATATGTTTGTTCATGGTTTGCAAAGTGTTCAAATATTGACAGTAATGGGAGCCACACATATTTCATGAAAAATAAGTACAGCTACCTTTGGAGAGTCAGATACTCTGGAACTAAAACTGTGAAGAATAAATGGCTGTTTGTATGTAATGTCATAGTGGCAGCCGTCCTGACACCAGTAACTGAAGTTTCACGGCCAACAACTCAAAGTAAAATTTATGCAAATTATTTCAAAAAGTCAGATGCAACTTCAAAAGAAAGCTTCCCTCAAACGAGTTCAATTAGGTGTGCTGCACTTTTAAGCATTTCCATGACATACGGCCCTTCCACAAGCAAGGCCAGCTCTGACTCAGCCCTCTGGTTTAACTTCACCCGAGATGTCCTCCCTACAATATACCGTCTCTTCAGGAAGTATAGCACTTCCGTGGCCAAAAGAAACATGTCAGCTTTCAGGTTCAGGCTTTTTGTTTTAGTTCAATGTATTTTTGAGTTCCTCACTGCGCTGACTTGTAGAAGTTGGGACATATATGTGTCCGATCCTCCAGCTTACAGACTGAAGGTACTAAGGAACCAAAAGCAAGTAGTATGAGCAAGTATTTTTTCCACCAAATCGCTATGAATTATTTGCAGCAAACAGCTCAGCAAGGCAGTGAGAATGGCTCTCCAAAGATGTTGACTTTTTAGAAGTATTCAGCAAGTGGGAGAAATGCAATTCCTAATATTTGCAATTATAGAACCTATCTCCAGTTAGCAAAGAAAAAATATCTGCTTAGACAAGCCGCAAAAAAAACCCCACCAAATTCAGGAGGTACATCTGAGCTCCAGGCAGGCTTTCAAATGCTCTGAGTTTATTTTCACAATCCAGAAGGTGTATATGCTGCTTAAAAATGAGAAATCATTTTTGTTTGTAGAGTACAAATTAAGTTTAATAAAAATAGTCATATTTATACGAGAACACTTTTTTAAAGCTAATCTCTACAAGTTGTTAATTTTGAATTTTATTGCTGCCAGAGGAAGGGTGATGTCATCCAGCTGCAAAAAGAAAAAGCAGATATCCCAGTGCCTTTTTCATTTCCACAGCTCAGTATCGCTAGTCAAAGACAGACAGCCCTTGCACGAGCCCCAGGCAGAGAATGTGCAGTACCAGATTACACGTAGGTAAAGGTTCATGGCTGGAAGAGCCAAAATCTCATGAAAGGCTGTTGTGAAACTTCAGGCCAGGACAACAGATGTCAAACCACTTTGGCACACTGGCACCCAGAGTAAAGAGTTTAAAAGCGGAAGAAAAGTCAATCTATCAGCACGTCCTTCACTGGTGCCTAAAACGCTCCCACTCCTTTTGATAACTTATCTGCAAGTCATCCTCTGTTTGTTTGTTTTTCGGGCTGTTGCCCAACTCCCCAGCTGCTCTGAAAATAAAAACATGTGTTTCCTCACAAACCCTGCATCGGGCCCTTTCCTGCCCTCAGTTAAGCGCTCGCTCTGCAGGTCAGCGTAAACCAGAGCAGATCCCCCAAGCTCACAAGGGCAGCCTAACGTGTGTGCGGACAGACACCGGCAGCCCCTGACCTCCCCCAGATCTCTCGCTCTCCAAAACCCTCAGAATTCATAAATAGGAAAATGGTGAAATACTTCAATGGCTGCTTCAGCACAAACTTTAAGAGAATCTGCCACAACCCCAAGTTACTCGCTCAGTACTAAGGCCATAAGCATACCCCAGCTTCTCTCCCAACAGCTATCACAAACCAGAGAGAAATGCTTCACCACTGTAAAGCATTTATTAAAAAAAAAAAAAAATGGCAGGACAGTGGTGGGTGACAGCAGGGCATTTCACTCACAGAGAGATGGAAGAACAAGGAGAAGGCACAAAAGAAAAATGGATGCTGCAGTCAAAAGCAGACTCAGGTAATGATGACATTAATAGGACAACATACATATTTAATAGCTAGCGTATTGTCCCCACCCATCTTAACACAGCAGCAGAGCAAACCAGCAAGGCTTCGTCATGCTGAAAGCGCAGGAATTTTGCTAGAGACCTGCGCTTCCCCCTTCCCTTCCCCATGGAAAAGCCAAAGGCAGAGGACTGCAGCCGCAGCTTTGAAGAGCTGGAAATAAAGCAGGAACCATTAAATAGCGTCAACGCTGCCTCTCCCCTTACGTACACCTGGGCTCAGCAGCGCAGAGCGTATTCGACACGCGCCCACATGGCACAGCTGTGCCCGGAGCCCTGACAGGTCCTGCCATAAGCGCTGGTAGTTTCATCCTGCAAACACGACATCCACATCTGCTCTGCAGAGGAAGGAGTGACAGGTCTCCCTGTCCCTGCAGAACGAAACAGTGGGCTGGGCAGCGCTGATGACAGTTCAAGTGGCACTCCAAGTAAATCCGCACTAGGAGATTGTTTTGGCTGGAGACTAGACAGTAATCCTCTGCCGCCTCTCACAAAAGGTAGATTAATCTGTTAGAAGCTGAGACGCCGTTAAACCCTGTAACTGCTCTGGCCGAATCCCCTGGTGTCCCACTTGGGGAAGGAAGGGTGCTGCTAAATTTACATTGCTCCCTGGGATTTCTCTTTGCATCTCTGGGTTTTGTCTCTCTTTCTGCCCTCCATCCCTCCTCCCAATGCAAGAGATCTGATAAAGTGACTTGCAATAGGGCTGTATTGTTATGCTGAAATAAAAACAACTGTATATAAAATACATTAGTGAAAATGGAACATTTTAAAATCAAAAGCATTTTTTTAATAGCAATATAGAGAATTTGCCACCTATGCAGATATGCAATATATTGCAAATGCGTTTTTCATGTTACGACAGCATTTTTTTTGTCAAAGCTTCACAGGAGTCACACCTTCAGGATCCTAATGTTTAATTGATAGCAGTGAGTCACCACCCCTGCTGTGAGTCACTACGCTTTACATCAAGATGGAGGGCGATGTGAAACATGAGATGCTTGGGAAGACATCTGGCAAAAGGTAAGGCGCCCAGAAAATAACCATCCTGTAACTTCTTTACAAGGGGTGAAAATCTGGACAGGGCTCATGCAGCGAGTTGGTATTTGCACTGAAGTTACAAAAATTGCAAATGTAAAATCTGCTACACGTTTATTACTACAAACACAAGTTGTCTCAATTAAGGGGTCCTGCCTTGAAAGCACTTGTCCTCCAGAGGCCTTAACACTGGCATCTAAGCACACTGAATATCCATTGTAAAAAGGTCATAATAAGAAGCCTACCAAGGATTTCGTTTGTTCTACCTTCACCCTGATTGCATGGAAATAGTGCAAGGCAGACCCTTCTGTCCTAAGAAGGGCAAAGAGACAGGATGAGGGATACTCTGGTCCAACACTTGCCGGAAGCCTGGCACAAAGAGCCTGCGAGAGGGGACCTGGACATGCACACCATCTCTCTGCACCGTGGGTTTGCAGTCCGTTTCCACTGACTGATGTC
Source organism: Ardeotis arabs (assembly GCA_011801015.1). Classification (NCBI taxonomy): domain Eukaryota; kingdom Metazoa; phylum Chordata; class Aves; order Otidiformes; family Otididae; genus Ardeotis; species Ardeotis arabs. Next base: position 8,044 of record JAAGAY010005431.1, read on the forward strand.
CAGACCACTGCTGAAAGACCCTTGCCCAAACAGCCAGCAGGCCATGGCCCTGCTCCAACTGGTCTCTGCATTGCTTTCAGCACAAGGAGACCAGAGGGTTCCTCTCTTGGAGACCTTAAGTCAGGCATGAAGCTGCGCCCTCAGTGCTTCCTTGGCCCGGGCTTTGCAGGCTCTGTCCTGAGGCACAAAATATGCCCCCCACACAGACTCTTGGCACCTGGTGAAAAGGTTCTGCTCTGGGAGCCCCAGCCTCTAAATATCACTTATGCCACAGCTTACCGTGGCAGCCCCAAATCCACAAGCTCCCCTGCATGGTAGGGGGCAATTTTAAGACTAGTAAATGAGAATAAAAATCTGTCATTTATCACTGACATCCGTGTCTGTTTGCTCACTTCTTTCTTTGTTCCTCTCCTTCCTGCTTCATCTTTTTATAATCAATCCCTGTCAATTTTCCCTGCACAGCACTAGAATCCATCTTCAATATAAATACCTCATCTAGTGAGAGTTTAGATTTATGATGCCTTCAGATTCTCTTAGAGTGTTTTTAAAAAAAACAAAAACAAAACCAAAAAAACCTGAACCACAAAGTTGTTTTTAAAAATAATAAAAAAATACTTTTAAAAAATTATGCTTTTCATACAATATGTAACAAACATCAAACAATCTCCAGGTATTTATTCCTGGAAGAAAAACTCCAGGATCAAGCACAAAAAAAAACCCCAAAAACCTACCACTAATGCCTTTTTCCAGTACTGAACTATCCAATTAGCACCCAGTTACAGCCAGAGGAGACCACTATATCAAGATTTCCCTCCATGCTGCTACAGGACAACGCTTCTCTCCTCTCCTTCTCAACCTCCAGCCAAAGATGACACTCTGGCTGCATTTTTAATGTTAAAGAAAACACACAAGTTCCAGAAAAATGGCATGACGCTCAACTTTACAAAAAATAACTGCGCAGTTAAACCACTGTCAAGAGGTTACAGGAGAGGCCTCCCAGAGGGATGTACCAGCCCAAGTTGGGGAGATTTTACTGCCACATAACCGCTGCTCAGGTGTCCTCTGTCCTCTCAGCCATGGCAACAGCAAAGCATTTAAACTATTTAACCTTCAAGGTTCAGGGTAGGGATGCCTCTCCATTGAGATCATAGCTGGGCAAAGCACTCCCTGATCTGTATTTTAAGTGTCAATAAAGTCTTCTTGAGAACACTTGGCCACTAGTACAACCAGCTGGGCCGATGTGCAAAATGGGGACATTAAGAACAGGGAAAAAAAATAAACCATAAACCAAATAATCCTGGAAGACTTGAGAAGAAGGTATAAAAATGAATTATTTCCTCTTGCTTTGAACAGCCACGTTCAGAACCAAACATCTCCAAACTACACCTTTCCTTATGTTATCAGACACAGCTGGACTTACCTGGAGAACTGAAGAATAATTAAAAAAAAAAAACCCACACACAAGAAAAACAGGTATTGAGAGATTTTGCTGTTTGTGTTCTTTGAACAGCAACTCAAAGAAGCCTGTACCACCTACACTGGAATGCCCCAACCCACCACACAGTCAACACCCGACTTTTAAGCTACTTCCTCTTTATACAATGTTAGACCTCCAAGTGCGGAGTACATCTAACTTTCCTCAGTGATATCATAAGTGGATGCTTTTGCTGAAAAATCTTCAACCGGTGCTTGAGTGCTTAGGATCTCTTACAGATAAATCCTTCTAATAAACAAATGTTTAAATGAGCAAGTACACACTGGTATTTTGAGAGGTTTATAAGCATCCATGTTTGCAAGAACTTTTAGTCAGGTAGCAAAGAAGATACTGTTGGTACCAGATTATCACCTTTTGCTTACCATCTGCCTCCCTCCCATTCCCAAGAAATGTGGGGTCCCTATTCCCATACACTGGAGATCGCTAACTCAACAGATGCGAAGGTTTTGTTCAGCTTCTCGTCAGATTAATTTTTCCTACAGTGGGAACAACACTTTCTGCACTTTTCATTCTTGGAAGCCAGTAAACCATTTCTGACCACAGTAGACAGCTGGCAGGAAAAGGTGCAGCCCGGGAAGGTCACTCACGAACTGTGAACACAAGGTCACATACACAGGAATTGTCAGGTTGGTTTAACTACAGATGTGACTGTGGGCAATGTACCATTTGAAAAATAAAGCAAAGAAACTACTTTTGATTAATACCACGAAGCTGAAGGTTCTGGGGACATGGGGAGGGAGTGGAGTGGGGAGAGAGATAGAGGAGAGGGCGCGTGAGCCAGAGGACATGTGCTTCGCTGTCTTCCAAGAAAGATATAATTAGATCGTGCAGCATTGTATGAAAGCAATTTCATGTACCTATGAAAACAGTTTCCATCCCTGCAAAACAGTACAGAACTGCACAACCACGGACTTCACAAATTTCTCTAATGGTTTCTGAAGTTTAACATACTTGAAGTTGCTGGAATACATCCTTCAAAATCACATTTTCAGATGTGCAGGACTTAGCTGTGAAATTTCCACATTAATTTTTGAAGTGTATCTTCTTTAAGTCTGGTATTTCAGCCGTAAAAAGAAAGCATCCAGGCTTGGTGTCAGGCTGCCACATATCACTTGCATGAACACAGATACACAAAAGGGCACTTCCTCTTGGTTTGCAAACTTCAACTCCATGTTGAGGATGGGACACCTGAGGCACAGGTTGTGTCAAGCTGCTTGCAATTGGAGAGGCAGAGATACACGTATTCATTACTTCAGGGTAACTAAGTCTGTCCCTGCTATGCCCTGTGGGGAGATGCTGTCCCACTCGCACCCAGTTTGTGCGTGGCCCCGTTCCCCACCAGCAGTGGAAAGGTGATGCTAAGAGCAGGTGCATTTCTGTAGCATCTCATGCCTGCGCCCACTGAAGCGGTGCCATGCTGCCAGCCAAGCTGCACCGTGCACGTCTGCATGCCCCATGACATATCTAACATATCTAATGCCTTTCAGTCACAGCTCACCTGCAAGAGCCATCTTCCCAGCGTGGTGAGATGGCTCAAGCAACACTGCAATCACAGAACAAGCCCAAAGCTTTCAATATGCAAGAGGACACATATCAACTTCCTTTTACAGCCATTAAACTGGAAAAGTCTTTAAATTGAATGCTTTGCACTAAATTATTCCTAGTCTATGTCATAAGCAAAAAAGACCCTCCAAACCATCCATCAAGCACATCAGCAGAGTCCCAAGATAATGAGATGCCACACGAAACACTGCAAAACTAGGAAAGTTTAACCTACTCTTCAACTTCCCACTTTCATCAGGAGCAATTAGCTCTTCTGTTCCCAACCTTGCTGTCATCACAGATCTGTTCCTTTTCCCCACGGGGAGAGGGAAGGAGGAAGTTTGCTAAGTAAATAATCATCACTAATATGCTAACAATTAAAATATGATTTGTTAATCATATGAAAGTCTTCTGAACACTCAACATGATTAAATCAATTTTAGTAGCATCCATATACCACCCACTTCTCCATCGCTACTTCTATTTGCAGTAGTGGGAGTTCCCTTTATTCTGAGACATTTTGATCTTCCCCAGCCTTCGCCCTCCGCAGATTAGTCAACTAACTTGTTTCTCAGCTGATGTGACCTGCTTCGCTTTTTCCAACTCCATAATGTCATCTAACATCAAAGAGTTGGGAGACATGAAATCTTGCTTGCAGCTTTCATGAACACCAGATTAATAACTTTCCAGAGAGCAGATTCAGAACATTTCCATCTCTCTTTTACATCTCTGGGCTGTAATTTACCTTTTCTACACATATTCTGACATCATTAGGAGCCACTGTCACAAAACTGACTAACCTTAAACTTATGCTTTGCTTTGAGACCCAGAGCTGTTTGCATCCCTCCAGCTGTATGAAGAGACCAGAAGCAAGAATGCCTATCACTAAGACTGAGACACACACAGAAAACCAGTTTTTGAGTGCCACCCTTCAGTTTTCAACTGACAACCTTCAAACCTTTATTCTGACCAAGGTACGTGCTTGCTTCGGAGTAGCTTTGTGACCAAACTAAATAAAAAGTTAAACTTTCAAATGGATATTTAGAACAGGTCTGGGCACTGTAAATAGAAGCCATGTGCAAGAGAAGTCCAACATTTTGGTTAAATATTAACATTTGCTATCATCTGATTATTGAAAAGAAGTTAACACTTTGAGGACTGGTATTTTTCAGGCTGCCAAAACCATGCGAATGTAAAACGTACTGCATGTATGCAGCCTTGAGAGGGCTGACATGGGAAAACCTAATTTCCTCTCTTATTGGGCCTTTTAAGAATTGAGGGGAAAAAAAATCTTGAAAATATCAAGTATGGCATAAAAACTCTGAAACTGAGAAGGGGGAAGGAGAGGACAAGAGGAGGAAGCCACTTCTCTTGAGAAACACTTGCTCAAATCACCATAGATGAAGAGATCAGACACCTTAATTTTGACACACAATTATCACTGCCATGACCCTGCCCTCTCATCATTTGAGGACTACAGCTGTTATAATTTAGGCAAGAAGAGAAGGAGAGGGGAAACAAAGAGGGTCTGGTATTAATTTAGACTTGAATAAATATTAAGGGGAAGGAAGAAAGGAGAAAAATATTCCGCTTGTTTTACAAATCAAAGTAAGAAACTGGTCTGTCGAGCTTGTATTGCTCATGCAGACAATGCTTTACATAGCCCCAGGAGAGAGAGCAGGGGAAAAGGTCTTACAGTTTAATTTACATTCACCATCCTTAAACAATACTTGTATGGTGGTCATTGCAACACTGTCTACACACTCGTGAACTTTGGTCTGGAGGCCAGGAGGAGACCGGGCAGCTCTAGAGCACTGCGAAGTAACAGGAAGACAGTACTTGCGCCAAAATGAATTCCTCCACAACTGTCTGGAGCCAAAAACCTTTTCCAGGGAACCAGACCACCCTGCTCTGAAAACAGTGTGCAAGGGTAACTATAAATCACACACTGCTGTACAAGGCGAACATGCTGCTCCTCTGCATCTCACAACTAGTGTTCCTGATTCTCCCGACTTTGCTACTTGTGGATCTAAACAGGCATTCCAGAAAGAAGTATCAGGATATATTCACTTATTTAGTCTTCTGTTCTCGTGTTTGAGTAGGACAACCAGCATCTCTCCCGACATGGGAATAGGCACAGATCTGCTGTGCGGTCCCAGCAGGTATGCCACAGCATGGATTGGTGGGTGCGACTCAACATGCACATTAATTGTTGCTGCCTGCTGGGTTTTATGGGCCAGTGGCACGGCTGGTTGTGCTGCGCCCACACTGGGCGTGGGTCAGGGCTGCTCCGGTACTGCGCCGAGCAGTTATCAGGCACTGACACTGGTTTTGCCTGGATACCTTGGCAACACGCCCCAATGACATGTTCTGGAAGGGGCTTGAACCTCCTTCTTCCCTCCTTCAGGCCCCTTACTTCCCCCTTGACTTTAAAAGGGAATTCGGAGTGCACACAGAAGTCACCTGCTGTCAAAAGTCAACTGGAAAAAGAATTAAAAAAATAAATTACATTAAGAGAGCTAAGCACACATTTCAGGGTTGAGGTGATGAGGGCCCAAGAGAAGCAGCTTTGAGGGAATTCAGCATTAAGAATTGAAAACTCAGCACTGCTGCAAAGCTGCAGCATCTTCCTATGACAGGGTCCTCTGATCTTCTATGCATCATCTACAGCAAACCCCACTCCCTTCCCGTACAGCAAGATTTCAGCCTAATTAATCCCACAGTTACTCCTGAGTAACCCAGCACTGGCTGGGCTGCGCTGCGGAAGAGTGGGAGGACGAAGGAGCGCGAAAGGGAGTGACTGAGAGCAACTGTCCCAAGCAGGGATACTAGGTAGCGAGGATGGGAAACCAGGCAAAAACTAATAAGCTGACAAGGAAAACAAAAGACATAGTACACAAAAGCACTGGATCCCTTTCAGCATTTTCTAAATTTAGCAGTCCTCTAGAATTCATTTGGAAAGCTTTAATTTAAGTCTTTGTACCGTTAGTATGGTCAAAAGTTAAGGAGAACTGTTAAGTCTTGTGCTATTCCAGATGTTATTTCCTTAAAAAATGAACACCTTCACATTCAGCTGGACCGTAATCCTCATCTCAATGTTACCTTCAGAACTGCCTCCAAATTAAATGCCTTCCTACATGCCAGTTCCTCCTCTTTATCAAATGCTCTAAGAAAAACATGAGGTCATCTTTTACAATCGCACTCTGGTAGTCAGAGTAAGAAGAGATAAAACTGCTACAGCACTTCAGAAATTTGGTTTTAGACTGCCTGAGCAGCTGGTAAATACACACCAGAGCCTGCAACTCCTGCCACGGCACGGGCAGGGTCAATATATTTAAACTAAATGACAGAGATACAGGATGTATTAGGGAGTGGAAACAAAAACAAACAAACCCCCAACCATTTCAAACATCACGTCCATCCAGAAAAAAAAAAATGCATTACACACAGAATATGAGGAATAAGAAAGGCTCAACAGCAAGTCCAGGAAAGCTGAGAACGACTTTAAGATATTCTAATATGGAACCACCTTCTTGAAGGATTACTGTTAGTTCTACCAATGCTACAAGCTGTTTATGGTATGCTTAAATCAGATACCTATATCTGAGATGCCTTATCTTAAGGGAAATAATAAACATTAACTCCATGTACGTTCCCTCTAGCAAAAAAAAAATCCACACCAGATAGAGAATCTAAAACTACCCGAGTTTTGATGCCAGTATCTGTCTTAAACCAGTCTCTGTTTTCTAGACCAATTGCTTCAAAATGTTTTGGCCCGTACATAACAGCCTCCCTAAATAAATAAAAACAATATTTAGGCTCACTAAGCAAGTATTTGCAGTGTGGTGATATCATCATACTTGGTTATCTCAAAGGTCAACATCAGGTAATCTGCTGTTCGCAGGCAGAAGACAGGTCTACACCACTGGGAAACTGCAGGTACTGTTCCCAACACGACCGTCCCCTTCCTTCACAGTGCCCAGCCAGAAACTTGCCCCAGTGTTTCAGGGGTGTTGTTCACCAGCACCCTGATAACCAGGAGACTCCATCACCACGTTCAGCGTGTATGGGCAGGCCCCGGAGCAGCTGCAGCAGGACAGGCCGTCAGCTCCCCTTGATCCCTCCTGAACAAGCCAATTTCTCAAGCCTGTGAGCACTCAGACCGGCAACCACTAACTCTTTATCAGCTAACTCACAGAGCAAGGGGGGCGGGGGGAGGGAAATTTGGGATCTCTCCCATAGCTGAGGAAGCCATTTAAAAAAAAAAAAAAAAACCCAAACAAAAAAAAACCAGCAGTAGAAGTTTGCTCTAGCCCTCTGACCACAGGGACTTGTTGATCCCTTCAGCACCCATCAGGAGCAGAGAGAGTAATTTCAAAGCCTTGTGCGAAAGAAATTTAGAAGAGCCTTTCTGGCTATTGCAAATACCTGCCTCACAGGTCCCTACGCCCCCTTCAATCTGTAGATGGAAAGCAACGGCATGGGTGAGACTAGCTTTGATCTCGCCACTTCTGACCCAACTACCGCACTGGGTACAGTAACTCGAGGTTTTAATGGATTTGGGACTAAGTAGAAGTCAGTCAGCCAGGAACCAACACTGACAAGACAAATTGTGGCAGTTGCAGGAAAAAAAAAAAGAGAAGCATCAGCATTTCTGAAGCCTCTTTGCAGAGACCAGCCAACTGGAGGATATGCAGAAGTGAGCGAGAGACCTCCTCCCATCTGTGCCTGGAAAGGGTGGCACAGCTCATATTTTGGGAAGGACCTTGCCAGAGTGACCCCTTTTGAATTAATTAATAACTATACTCTGAAAACCCACTTGAAATGCACACCTATCCCCTACTCCAAGAAATATCATCCTACAAGCAGTGCCAAATTTATCATCACTAGCACCACACACAGATTCATCCGTTGTACCATTTTTGGCTACGTGCAGATACCTGCAATAATCCCATGAGACAACATCACCATCTAGCACACACCTCACCACACAGAGCCATTTCCCTTCATTAACCTAGCAGAAAACCCAGGAAAAAAGATAATCATTTAAAAAAGCTGCATTTAAAGAGAGTTTTCTACCAGGTTAGCAAATTTAATCAGCTGAAGACATGTCCAAAGAAATGCCAGAACTGCCATAAAAGCAAGGGAAAGAAAGGCTGGTAGGGCACAGGCTCCTTTCGGGGCAAAGAGCATCACATCCCAGCCTGAACCAATCCAAGTTCAGGCCAAGGCCGCACTGCTCGGTGCTGGCTGCACGGCAGCACTGCCCTCAGACCATTTGGCTCTCCTGAACGAAGCTCCACTTTTTTTGGAGGGGACAATTTGCTAGAGGCTCAGCCAAATTGGCACAAGAACAATCCAGCCAGTGGCAGATAGGTAAAATGATGGCACGTTACTTGGGGAGGGGGAGGGCGGGGGGGAAGAAAAAGATGATTCAACCCAAATCAAGTGGGAAGTTGAGAGCCAAGAGAATAGCATTGCAGCAAAACAAGGCATCTGGAGCAGGAAAGCAGCCATAACAGGAATTCCCTTGTGACTAGACATGAAATATTATTACATAATTGCTCTGGGTGATTAAAACACAGCCTTCAACTAACCACTTCCCTCCACGCCACCCCCTAGAGGTGGAACGATCCGGAACACTGCGGGCGAGGACGGAGGGATGCTGTGCCATCAACCGCTGCAATTTAATCAAGCCTCAGTCCTTGCCCATCGTCAGCTTTTGGTGTCCATTACACAAATTAGCATTCAGAACAACAAACAACCCCACCATGTAATGCGATCGAATGCAGCAGACAGGTCATCCTAGTAACGCAGGGACAAACAGCCACCACCTCTCCCGTAACCAAGAGCTTCCGTGAAGACTTTGCCCCAGGATTACAGCTGGCTTTGCAGATGATCAGAAGATCCAGGCACTAAAGAACTTAACGAGAGAGTCAGAAAAGTCCCTGCTGAGTAATCGCTCCAACTTCCTGCTAGGCTTCACGGCTGCCTATGTTTAGTTGTCATTATGTTGCCTACTGTGTTAACGCTAATAATTTAACAGAAGCATCACTTTGCAAATGGGTAAAAAATGAGACTTCAGGTTTCCTCATGGCAAAAAAGGAGAGTATTTCTCAGCATTCGTCCTTGGGACAGTGGTGAGATACGTGGACCATTTGAAAGACAGATTTTTTTTTTTTTTTTTTTGGTACTAGCCTTTTGCCTAAAGGCTAGTTCGGGATACATCTCTCAAACGACGCACGTGTGCTTTTTATAGCGGCGTGATCATGGTGATGTTGTGATAAAGAATAAATGAAAATCCTCAAAGAAGCATTTAGCAGTGAAAAAGCCTTACAAGTGAATTGCCCCAAAGGAAGATATTTATGTACAAATGAAGCTAAAGCCCAAGATTTATGTACCAAGTCAGGACATTAGCTCAGATGGGTGATTTAATATGGCCACTGGAATCCCTGTGGTTAAATTATGCATTTGACCTCTTCGCTGTATGTATTTCAACAGCATTAAATAATGAGCAGCACGTCCTTTATTACCATTTCCAGTTCCAATGACTGGCAGCACTATAAAAAGCACCGTTCCCAGTGACTCTGTCAAGGAGGTCAGGGTAGCAGCAGTGCCTAGCGCGGCAATGCCCCTCTTCAAGGAATGCGCAAGGCCACCCCAGCTCCAGCAAAGACACAAAGAGAAGCTGGGCCAAGCAAAGCACAGAGCTGGGCTGGAAACTGCAAGATCTCCGCTCCATCTATCCCAATCGTGACGCAGGCTAGGAGAAAACGGGCACCAGAGAAGAGAGAGCTGAGAAAGCAGAGACAGAGAGACAACATGTGATGAAGGGAACCGTTAGAAGAGGCACTACGGAGACAGCGAGATGTAACATAGTTTAAGGACAGCTCCCGAGGAATGGGGGATAGTGATGTCTTGCGCATGGACATCAACAAAAGGCAGAGCAGGAAATAGGCTTTGCGCTAAATAACCACAACTGTTTCACTGTTTCTGAAGACAAGGCAGCAATGGAACATCCAGCAGCTATAAGCCTGAACTGCTGAAGAGGAGAACAAGGGGATTTACTGGCCAAACAAAAGTGCATTTTTTTTATTAATATACTTTTGGCTCTCTTCATGATATTTCAATATAACCCCTGGCTACTACACAGATGAGCACACATTAGACTAAGATTTAATAAAACTCTATTTAGAAAGATGGGAACATTGCATAATACACCACAGAAACAAATATATATTTTTAGGGGAGTTAAGGGAGATCTGAACATCCAGTCTTCCGAATTCATCCAGGGCAGCTCTTTTTCACAAAGGACGGTGGGATGCACATAAGAGGAGTCAGCAGTTATGAGGATCGCTCCCACAGCATCAGAGCTCCCGCTGGTTTATAAGAAAGGAAGTTCTAATTACGCTACACTGATGTTCTGCCTGGGTTTTTCCTCTCTTTCTTCATTAGGATAAAAAGAGACAGCACACCCACCCGGAAAACCCCCAAACAAAACCAAAGCACGAACTAAAGAGGAATCCTGACCCTGAGAAAACAACCTAATTATAATTACAAGGGATTACAAATCAAAGTGAAAAAGCTGCCAACTTTCTGGAAGCAAGTGTACAACAAAAATAAAAGCTCCACACTGGAAAAACCCATAGTCTCAAAAGATGATTACTATTCTTTCTAATAGAAAACAAGACAGCAGGGACCACAGATGTTTATTTATCCCTTCAAATTGATCTGCCCTTTACCGCAAGTTCTTCCAAAGAACACTTTTAAAATTGTTTTTAAAGAAGCATGCAAGATAGCAAACTAACTCTCCCTCGACCTTTTGTGGTCAACTTGATGACGACCTTCAAAAGAGTCAAACATTTTAAAAAAAATTTTTTTTACAGTTTACACTAAAAATAAATAATTCAAGATTTTTTTTCATGCTTAAGCGCCAGTGTGAAACCCTAAAACATATGAATAGCTCAGTTTCTGGTTATAAACAGAAGAAGATCTGCCTCTCTTAAATGTCAAATTTCATTATGCACTTCTACATCACAAACCATTCAAGTCCACCATGTGCCTGTGCTTTTCTCACAAAAGGAGTGTAGCTGGGTTACTTTTTTTTTTTTAAAGTCATTCTGGGTTCAAGGTTTTCAGGAATTTGTTTTACCTGCTTTTTCCCTGTTGTGCATGTTTTCAAGGGACACAGAGAAACTGAAATGATTTTCAGTGATTAACACAAACGTGTGCCGCACAATCATGCCAGTCATCTGATTATTGCTGCGTTTCCTTCTCCCAACTAAGATAAGCGCAGTTAATCCAAAACAGCGCTCCCAGGCAGGAAATAATTTTTGCTGATCTTGGGAGGGGGGGTGCCCTGAGATTAAGCGAACTACTTTTCTGGTGTAAGAGTTTCATTTTACATTTCCAAAAGCTCCAGTTGCCTGTTCAACGAGGCCCATCCAGAGGCAGCAGAGCTTTCACAGGCCCAGTACCATAAACAAGCAGAAGCCTCCAGGTGAAAAGGTGAGGCAGGTTTTTTTGCACACGCTACTCAGCAAACATGAAGTAAGAGCAGAAAGCAGCACAGCCCTCCTCACTAGAAATTTTCCATCTTGGCCATTACGTTAGGAAACACAAAACAGAGCAGCATGCACTTTCTGGAGTACAGCAACTTGTGCGAGATATTTCTTTTTTTATTGCTCCGTGAAAACAGTTATCAAGCGAGTAAGTAGGAAACAAGAGGAATTTGGCAGAACTTTGTCTGGTTTTCCTCCCAACAGCGACCACCTCATCAGCTTCCTCCAAAACAACCCGGTTTTTAGTTCCTTTAGTACAGTCACCCAAAAGACGAGCGATATCACAATCAGCACCTTCTCCACGACCCCGTTCCCCACACTGGCTGATGACACTCCCCTGCGCAGTGCTTTCCCACAGACACCCGTGTCCCAAGACGGCAAGACAGCTGCCATTGCCGGGATTCCCAAAAAGCCGCTGAGGATCCCGTTTCAGGACACAACTTCAGTGCCGCAACCAGGGCCCAGGCACAAACCCACAGCAGGGACACCCAGAGAGGGGAAAAGGGTTAGGGGGATGCGGGATTTATTCCTGGTGGGAGGATAACCAGGCACACATGCGTGCCCAGCTGCTCCGCTTGTCCCGGGGCGGG
>JAAGAY010005431.1:20251-52803 GCA_011801015.1 Ardeotis arabs
CCAGGGTCCGTTGGTACCCACCGCCCAGCCCCCCGAGGAAGGGCAGCACCGAGCCGTCGTAGTCGAGGAGCAGGGGGCTGCAGGCGGCGGCGGGGGGAGGCGGCGGCACCGGTACCGCCTGGATCTCGGCCCCGGCGGCGTTGGCGGGGGGCGGCCCCGGAGGGGGGGAGGCGACCCCCGGCACCGAGCCGTTCTCCTCCGGCAGCGGCCGGCCCCCGCCGCCCGCCTCACGGCGCCGGTCTATCGCCATCCAGCCACCCGGGGGGGCTCACATGGAGGGGGGGCTGGGGCAGCCCCGGTTCCCTCCCCAGTCCGTCCTTCCCTCCCTCTCCTCCACGCACCTCGCAACGTAATATATTGCACACACGCTCCCAGCCGGAGACGGATGGGGGAGGGAGGAAGGAAAGGGATGAAGGAAGGGGGAGGCACGGAGCGAGCCCCTCGCTCCCCTCCTCACCCGCACCCTGCGGCCACGAACCGCTGCAGCTGCCGGCGGTGCCCCCCCTCCCCTCGCCTGTGCGTCAAGCTGCACTCATCCCAGCTCTCCCTTCCCCCCCCGCCTCCCTTCCGAAAGGCACCGCCGAAAATAAAAGAAAGGGTCCAGCCGGATCCAAGCATGCAATGGGCCGAAGGAGAGGGAGGGAGGATGGGCAGAGAAAAGAGGGGAAAAAAAAAGGGAAAGGGAAAAAAACAAACACCCGGCGAACCAAACCCTGCAACAACAAACCAAGCAAAACCGGTGCAGCAAGGCTCCACGAACACGCCTCCTCTCCCGGTTTTGGTGAGGAGGAGGAGGGAGGAGGAGAGGGAAGGCAAAGGAAGGAGGAGAAGAAAATAACCGCTCCCGACGCGGCTTCCCCGCTTCCCGCACAGCTAAGGGTCCCCCCCCGGCCGCGGCAGCAGCGGCGGCGGCAGCCCCCGGCACCTCCCCGCCGGCCCCTCGCAGCCCCCCGTCCCACACATCTGGCTTTGCAGCAAGGGGCCCCGCCGGCCCCTCCGCGGCCCGGGCTGCGGGAACGACCGCCGCCGCCGCGCGCCTCCCGCAGCAGCCCGCTCACCGAGCCGTACCAAGCCGCCGGCCGGCTCCCGGCACTCCGCCTCTCCCGGCAGCCCCCACCTGCCGCCACCGCCCCCCGCTCCGCCCCCACCGCGCCGGGCGGCCGCACCTGCTCCCGCCGCGCCGCCGGCCCGGCCCCCCCCGCCTTCCTCTCCCCTGCAGGGACCCCGCCGCCGCCGGGGGCGGGACGGCGCCGGGGGGCGGGGAAGCCGCTGGCTCCGCGCCGCCCCGCGGCCGCGTTGATCTCCGCCGGGCCCGGGTAAGGTAACGGCGCGGGGAAGGAAGGGCTCTGGCTCCTACACCGCGGTCTTGTTTCCGTATCAATTATTTATCCCGTTAATAATGAAGCGCGGCCGCAGCGGCACCGCGCCGGGAGCACACCCTGCGTGGGGACAGTGGCTGGAGCGGGGGCAGACCTCGAGGGAAGAGCCCGAAATCGAAGGGGGCGTTTGGGAGACCTAGAGCGGTGCGAGAGGATGTGCCTGGGTTGCTTCAGTCAGCCTGTCAAATTAGCGCACACACACACACACACAAAATCCTGTTAACAGCTGGCATTAATTGTAAAACAAACATTTCAAATTTGTGAAGGTTATTTTTATGTTAAGCTAAATTTCCTTCAGCATGTAAGTGCCGCAGACTGTTTTCATTGTGGAGCATAGACTGTGCATTACCGGGCTGTGCAGTTATTTTTTCCTTTGGAAGAAGGGAGAGAGAGACAGCAGATCAATCTACGCTTGTGCACATGAACATGCCTAGTGGGCAGAAAAGACTTCTGTGCATCACAAAAGGACTGGCGTCGTTACTGAGCATAAATGGAAAAGAGCAAGTTGGTGGTGGATTTTCATTTGCTTGATCCCGGGCGAGTTCCTGTGCACCGTAACTCCTTAGATCTTTCTCCCTTCAGCTCCTTCTCTTACACAGGACACCAAAAAGGTTTCCCATCTACTGGTGGCTCGGGATCCCTTTTTATGGCTTCCCTTTGTCCCACTCTGAGGGATTCCCAGTACACCGTGGCCCTGCGACCTCCTCAGCAGACACCTCTGATCTGAATTTTCCTTGCTGAAACGTGAACCCAGTGCTCCCTGCCCAGGGAAGCCTCCTGTTTCTCTCCCTGTGTTGCAGTGCCCTTTTACATCCAATGGCTGATGCCACGTCCCTGTGCCATGTTTTCTTTATGACAACTAGCTGCAATTTGGCCACCCCTCCTGCTGTCCCCTCAGCCACCGAATGCCCTCAGCTCTCCCCTGGTTTCCCCTCAGCTGCTGCCTGTGCCCCAGCCTCTGTGCATGCAGGGGGTTAACCCTGCCTGCAAAAACAACTCCTCTTGCTGCTTTTCAGTCACGCTCTGGGCTTTCAAAGCGGTTTCTTGGGATTCTTTTGAATTCTGACTTCATCCTCCCTTGTACTTGCAGTTGCTCCCTGATTGGTGCCATCTCTGAAGGCTGCTGATGAAAGATCCCAGGACAGACCCCTTTGCAACTGCACCCATAATCCACCCATTTGTCGGTAAACCACTCAATTGCTGTTTCCACCGTTTTGGAACCTCTGACCAACTTTTTCACAGAAACTGAACCCCTTCATTTATGACTGGGTGTGCAGAGCCTAACCAAGGCACAGATGATTGTGGCCCTCACTCTTTTCTTCCACAACAAGGTCTGTCCCTCTGTCACCAAAGGAAATTTGGCCAGCTCGTCCCAGTTTCATGTTGACGAGTCCATGTTAGTAGTTGCTTGTCTCATTGTTCCCTTCTGTCTGTTTACAACTGATGTGTCTATTTGTACTTGGTATTTTCTGGGGAAAAAAAATGGCTGGCTGGTCTACGTTGTGGGGTTTTTTAAGTGCCCTTTTTAAATATAGGTACTGTTTTTACCTTTTTCTGTCAGCAAGGTCCTTGGCCATCCTCCCTGAGCTCTCAGAGACAAACACTAGTGCTTCCAATGCTGTTTGAGCCACTTGTCCCAGTACCCTTGCATGAGGTCTGGCCAGCCTGTTGGTTTGAACACCTCTAAGCTACCTACATACTCTTGTAACTGGTTCTGTCCCAGTCAGAGCTGCAAGCTTGTTTTCTTGTCATTAATGTGTATTACGTCAATCATCTGATCACAAGTGACCTCTCTGAGCCAGGACTGGTGCAAAAAAAGCCTGAGGCACTGTGAGCCTTCTCAGCATCAGTCAATAGCTTTCTCTCTCTGATGAGTAATCCACTTGCTTTTGACTTCCTCTTACCACTGATGTACTTACCAAACTATTTCTTGTTACTTGCAATGGTCTTGTAGTTAAGTTTTATTTGTTGTATTAGCTTTTTTTGTGTGTTTGTCCCTGTCTGGTCTTGCTAGACTGTACTTCTCGACTCTTCCCGTGGAAACTTGACTTACTTTCTACGTGCTTCCTTTTTGTGAGCTCACGATTTAGCCTGATCGGTTGCTTCCAACCCTTCCTAGATTTTTTCTGCGATGGCATCATCGGGGGCAGGTCTTCTAGTCGCTCCCAGCCACCGCTTGCTGTCTTTTCCCACAAAGGGGAAAAGGCCTCAGTATAGCCTGGGGTTGGCAGGGAGAAGTGGAGAGGGGAAGAGGACTTTGGGAACAGAGGTCTCAAGCTGAAGTTTTGAGGAAAGAGAAATTTGACTGAAGCAAGCAAAGAACTGAAAACTTGAAAGAGATAGGAGAAAAAAGAACCCTTAGAGAAGGAGGTAGGTCTACTGTGATGAGCAGATCTGTAGAAACAGTAAAATCATACAGTACAATGAAGAGCCCGTAACGAGAGGCGGCAACCCTTACTCAAGCTGACTGAGCATTTTCATCCCAAATGCCTCTTCTCAGCTGCTCCTACGTCCTGTGTTGCCGTGCAACAACTAATTGACCCCCCTCTTCCCCTATCGGGACCCTGTCCTGGGGAGTCAGACACAAACACGGATACCGTGGAGTCAGCTCTCGATTTATTGCTGCGTCACATCGCAATATATACCCGTACACCCGCTATGCATGCGAACGCACCCACCCCCTACGCCCATGTACCTATCCGCGCCTAGCACGAGGCATTCCATCAGTAAGCACACGAATCCTTGCAGGCCGCCCTTCCTGTGTAAGTGCAACCCCGCTCATAGCCTTGTACCTACCTTGCAGGGCCCCACAGTCCTGAAATTTTGTATGGAACTGAAAATTTTCAAAGGTACCGTATTCCTGAGAGTTACATATTTTTACATAGTAGAAGTTCTCCTGCCCTTGAAACAGCAATCCTCCAGAGACTGTTTCTGACTATGAGAAGGTTGAGGACAAAAAAGGAAAGAAAATACATTTCTAGGAGGGAGGAAATAAATTTTTTTATGAAATAAGTACTACTGAAGCAAAACTTCATGGAAAAATATCTTTCATATAACAGAAATGCCTTTACATATTCTTGTGAAAAATGGTTTTGGTTTGAATGAGGAAATGAGAAAAATTTGAAAGGAATATTCCAGCTGTGTGGTGGAGCCTACACGAGTAAATGCTGAAGTTAAGATTACAGAGCCAAGCCTCTCTCTCCTGTGCAAGGCTTCATGAGACGCTGCATTTCGTGGTCAAGCATGGTTTCTCCAACAGTGCCTCTTTGACCTCAGACAGAAGACATAGGATCCTTGGGGTGCCTCTTTGCCAGAAGACAAAAAGATACCATTTAAAAGATAAGTTACATTCAAGAAGAGAATGAATCAATATCTTTTGGCTTATTTTTTCCACATTCACTGGATTATATTAAGAAAATTGCATACCATTATAACCTCAACAGTTTGGGGAGAAGGAGCAGAGATGGTGGCTTTGGTCTCCTCTGACAGGAGCCGTTTGATCTCCACTGTAACACAGGGGGAGAGGCTTTGGAGCTGAGGCAACACAACAGCGGTGGAAACCAGTGGCCTTTGCGTCTTTGCAGAGCAAACCTCCTGTTGCAGAAGGAGCATCCTGTCTGTTGGCACCTTGCCACGGCTCAGAGGATTTGAAGCCAGGACCCAGAGAAATATCATCGTGTTTACAGAGAGGAGGAAAAAAAAAAACCAAGCTGCCTTAGCCTTAGTGTTAACATTTCCAGATTCTTGGAAGGCCAGCCACAGCACTTTGAAGAGCTCCTCACATAAATTCCGGGTTTACATGGCATTTGCAACAACCTCATTTCACATAACAACAACCCTACCTATATTTTATTGTTTTGTGGAGTATATGTTTGGTTGCCTTTTTTTTGTCTGAGGGAACTCTGCTGTAGAGGTGAAATTATGACAGTGGAATAAACCAAAGCTACTTGGTACAAAGACTGATTAATAAAACCACCTGTTGGAATGCAGACTACTTATATAATGGAGAAAAGCAGAATGTCTTTATAGGGTCACACGATAATTCAAGTTGGAAGGGATCAGCAGGTCTCCAGTCCCACCTCCTCTGGAAGCAGGATCAGCTGTGGGGTCAGATCAGGATGTGCAGGGCTTTATCCAGATGCTAGAGAGGATTTTTCAGCTCAGGAGGGCCAGGTGAGCACTGTGAGAGCTGGGTGTGAGGCAAGATAAACAGGAAGAAAGGGGAATGAGTTGAAAGTTATGAAAGAAGCTAAGCCACTCGGGGAGCAGGCGGAAGAGCCTGTACTTATTTCAATGTGCTCTCCTCCGGTCCTGATTGAACCAGACATTTGACTTTCACCGTTCTGATATTATAGAGCCATCCAAGTGGCTCTCATTACTGAAACTCACTGGCAAAATGTTCTATCCCTCCCTGATGCTGATTCATATAGAAGATGACAACCTACTACTTGTGTCATTTACTCTGCTGGCAGAGGTCTGTACCCCATACAGGGCGGGATGAAGCCAGGGAAGGGTTCCTATCCCCCATCTGCTAGGGATGTGAACATCACAGGGAATGTAGGTGGCTTCATTTATTATCCTAAAACCAGAGAAAATTATTTGTACACTAATTACTGGAAAAGATCATAGATACAAAGTCAAGCAATCTGATGTTAGTAAATGCTGTAACTAAGATTGCTTGGGCAATGTTAACTTGTGCCCCAAATCTTGAGCACATGCATTCTGATGCAACCTTTAATTAACAGTGCATCATGATGCAACCTATAATTACATGATTATGTACAATTTTTCTTGCAGATCTGCTGTCTTAAAAAAAAAGAAAAAGAGAAAAAAAAAAAGAAAAAGATGACTACCGAAGAAGCCCTGACTCTCAGCATGATTCAGGCACTTAAAATACCTTTGAGAATCTGGGTCTTAATGAGGAACAATTCGATATTTTGTTTTCTCCTTGTTCAGTATGGAGCCCCATGACTTATTTAATGCACTATCTTCAAACCCTGCTCTCAAGAACTAGTGATTAATGTCCTCATGGGATTTTTTTTGTAATTCTCCCCTATGAAGTATCCAAGTGTTTCACAAATATTAATGCACTTATTTTCACAGTGTCTCCTTAAGGGGAAGTTTTATTACCTTTGTTTCATATTGGGAAACTCAGAGGCAGACAGGTTAAGGTGCAAACCATGAAGTTTTGGGTACTTGCAGCTCCCAGCAGTTTAGCATTCTTACACATGGTGCAGCATTTTGTATTTTCAGAGCATAGCTCCTGTTGGCAACTGTGAATGTGCCAACAGGAGTTGGAATCTTCTCTAAATCAGATTCCAGAGTCTCAAGGCATGCACTCATAAAGTGAGACAAATGCAATTGGGATAACATTATATGGTGCTTTGAGGAAGAGACAGAAGCCTGACATCAGTCCTGGGCAAAATGATGAAGCAGCTGATGCAGCACTGAGTTAATAAAGAATTAAAACTAGGTAAGATAATTAAAGCCAGTTAACCTGTTTTTAAGGAAAATAAACTTTGTCACACTACCATTTTTTTAAAAAATGAGGTTATGAATTTGGTTAATGAAGACAATGGTACTAATGTAGACTGTTAGTGACTGTACAATAAGAAAGAGAAATCCAAGCTAGTTCTATCTGAGCTTGGTCCAGGTTGTGTACAGTTGTTTATCTTCTGGACACAGCTATGCCACTGGAAGAATTTACCCCCACCAGCTGCTTGTGACCATTCCATAGCTAGAAATTAGTTCCCCTTCCAATCTACTTGCAGACCAGTTTCTGCATGCACCTCCTACTTTTGCAGTAGGGTAAATCAGTGAAGTTCACTCAGAGCAGCAACTTAAATTGCAGAACGTTGTCCTGATATTTTTCCTTGAGGGGAGGTCAGGAGTTCGCTCAGATACCTCTATACCTGTCAGCAGCCAGCCAGTTGCCAGCCAGTTGACTTTCTAAATTGTGGATTTAATTCTCTGGAGAAGCAGTGGCACCCCTTAACTCTTCTTGCAGTCTCCCACCTCATGTGTGATTCACCTACCTCTACAATTAACAAAGTGGTGTCGTATAGGGAGCAGCTTTCTTCATAGTGAGGTGACCCACATGTGAAGCAGGTCTATCCTGTTTGCTGAATAAAGCAAGCGCTCTGTGGAAAAAGCAGTAGGTAGTCATATAATGAAAGGCTTTTCTCGCTGTACATACACAAATATTATACACTTTATATATATGTATATATAACACATAGACATTATGTGAACGCACAGAGAGGCCAAATTAGATTTACACAAGGTATTTTACCTTCTGACTTTCAAGTGCTTAATTTTGCGTTCTTCGTGGTGTTTTAATGTAGGGCTTTTTGTCTGTGTGTATACATTAAAACAATGCAAAAAACTAATGAGTGCTTACACAAGTTCTACAGTGTGCGTAATTTTTAGACACAGATTGTTTGAATGCCTGAATGGAATGTAGTGAAATCAAGCAGGAATTAAGTCAGTCTAGTGGCTTTTTTATTTTAAACAGATCTTCAAATACTAGAATTAAATAAATTAAATTAAATTAAGCAGGCTTTGAGCTGGATTGCTGCTTCAAAAGACCAAAGTCTCTAACAGCGTTCATTTTACATTCCCTTGGTCATAAGATGGTAGCCGAACAGCTGATGTTGAAAAATCACTTAGTGCAAATACATGTATATATTTTCTGCATCCCCCTCTAAGGCTGCTGACAGATTCTTAACAGAAATACTGAGACTGGTATAGTAATACTTAGTTCAGGAGCAAGTTGGGAGCGTTTTCACCTATAATGGGAATCACAGCCTGCTACATGCTGATGCTTACTGTCATGTTTACTGGATAACTCAGTTTCTAAAGGGAAAGCAAAAACCAAACAGCACTTAGGATATTCCTTAAGGATTATCAGAGGAAAGGACCCAGGGCACCCTGAGGGAACTCAGTGATTCAGAGTGCAGTCCTCAGACAGATAAATTATGCCTTGCACGCAGATTAACTGTGCAAGCACGTGTATACGCTACTGAAAGTAACCAAACAAATGTAAGGACAGCAACTCAACGCCTAATTGCCTCAAGTGTATGAATCACCAAGTTCCAATCTTGTAGGACCTAAATGGAATATTTAATAAAGACAGAACATATAATCAAGAATGTTATTTGCACATGAAATATTTCCCTTTGAATTTTTTTTTTTTTTTTTACACTTGGTTAAGAGATATGCTTGACAGGGAGTGCTTCTTTCCGTGCCTGATCCTTTATTGTATGTCAAGCTCGGACTCACCTAGCGTCCAAATGGTTTTGCCATGAGTCAGTGCTTACATGGGTTGGGAGCGAGCTCCAAGGTACAGCAGCAAGACTTGAGCCTCTTCTGTCCTTAACACAGGGCCAAACTGGATGTTACCTGTGGAGAGGCTGAGAAGCGGCAAAGTCTTAATTAAACTGTGCCGTGTAGCGATGTCATGTTGACATATATACATCCGTCTATTTACACGTTACCTGGCACTCCACTGCTGCTTGCAGTTGGACTAGATGATCATTGTAGTTTTGGTCTGGTCTATTCTAGTCTATTCTATTCTATTCTATTCTATTCTATTCTATTCTATTCTATTCTATTCTATTCTATTCTATTCTATTCTACCCTACTGTATTCATCACAGACATAAATTACTGGGATACCCTGCACAGACCTTGCTAAATTTGACCTGCGCAAGCACAGCCCTGGGTACTCTCCCACCTCCCATCACCAGTGCTCTAGGCATCTGCACCAGTGGGTCACAGCTCAGCTCCCGGTTCTCCTGAATAAATCCTTTCAAAAATGGCAAGAAAAGCACGTTCTCTATTCTCTGCACACTACACAAGCATGGCTGTGTGTGTGTGGTTTAAGAGGGAAAGAAGAGCATTGATTAGTTCAAGTTGGAGAAAGAGCATGTTGATTTTGCTCAAGAAAATTGTTATGAAACGAAATAACAGCCTTAAGAACAAAAGGGAAAGAGAGAGGTTGGGAAAAAAAATCATAACACAGTATTTAATATTTTTGTTGTCTTTTCTATCAGTGTTTGAAGATTTGAGAGATAAGAGGCTTGCACTGCTAGAGTTAAATAGTTTGTAGTCACCAGGAACCCAGACCAGCTTGTGCAAATACAGCTCTGTACGGTCAGCCTGGCAGACTTTGTCTTTTCAGGCGTAACCACCGATTTATGCCATATCCCATAAAGGTCAAAACTCCCTTTCCTGCATGCTAGCAATGTTGTCTTGAGCTGTTAGCCTCTACCCTGGAAATACCAAGCACTTCTTTCATAGTGTTTATTTGGCCGGAATTTATGCAGCCTAAAATCAAGGAGTCTGTGGACTTTTGAAATTTAAAAGAAAAAAGAGAGAAAAAGGGAGAGAGGTAGATCCCTTCGTTCATCCAAAGGGCTCTGTATTATACAGCGCTAATGCGCCAGGACCTGTTGCATCTGAAGTAAAGGGTGAAATTCCAGCGAGTTTTGCTCTGGACCTGTAGGGTCCGGCTGGCAAATGCAGCTCGCCAGGATGTTTGCTCACTGCGTACCCGGCGTTTCCGAGGAAAGGCGAGAGGTGCCAGCCGTAGCGAGCACACTGCACCACTGCAGACCTGCCCCAGCTTTTTTCCCCTCTGCTGCCCAGCATGGATGCTGTGTCTGAAGAACCTCAAAATACAGAAGACAGTCAGAAAACTCAGCCGGAGACATCTAGTTAGAAACATTTTGCTAGGAGGGAAAAGCTGCCAACAGCAGCCAGAGAATGACAAGTTACACCTGGATCAAGACAAAATGCTAGAAGGGAGGAGTCAGCTGGGAATAAACACCTGGCTTGAGGAGGCTTGGCTTTAAAAAAAAAAACAAACCAACAGGCTTAAAAAACCCAAACAGTAAATTGTAAACAATATTGTGAGGAAACAAACCTGGTATAGGATGATGGGGGAAAGGGAAATTAGACTTTCATCCGTACAAGGCTTCTGTTTGTGATTAAGACATAAAAGAACAGAAGATCATCAATGAGCAGCTTTTGCTGTGGCCTTTCCCTGCTTCCCCCTACTCACTCAGCTGGCATGGATGGTCAGCCAGCAGAACAGGCAATACCCATGGCCTCAATTAGCAAAGAGAAAGCTGGTTTTTGCTGTCAAACCTGTGTTTCTCTCCAAACGAACATTCTTTTCAGATATTCCAGAGGTTCAGCCATCTTCCTCAGGAAGATATCAACTGGGCAATGAGTTTAAAGCAACTAGCATTTAAAAAATAAAGAAGTCTGTCCTGGTGAGTGCAGCTGTTGTAAATTGTTCACACTTGTGACCATGCCATGAGAGAACATCAAAGGCTTCCACCAGTTTTGTGGGTGTTTGAAATAAGATAGGCAGTGAGCCAAAACCTACCTGGGTGAAAGCCTCCCGTGTTCTGCAGTTTAGCTGTCCTGCCAGCTATCTTAGACAGGACATTTCCTATCTCCAGTTCCTTTCTATAGAGATCAAGTGTTCCTGGCCATTTGGATTTTGACAAAAGGCTCTGTATGGTTATTAGCTTTAATACTACTCCTGGGCTTTAAGCAGGAGGGAGGTTGTTCGGGTAGTTTCACAGAGGTGTTGACTTATTCCTGGTCTCCTTATTCAGTGTCAAACAGCCATTCTGACTTGGCACCTCGCTGCCTCCTGCTTATTTTCATAAGCTTACCTGGAGCAGGTGACTAACTGGTGCCTTGTTCAACTTCTCCTTTGCACTCACACTTCTGTGATTAAGAACCCAGTAGTAAGAGATGAAGATGGATTTGTATAATTATGCAGCAATTCTCTGCTAACCTCTCTCAATTATTTTTAAAAGCATGTTGCTATGGGAAAGTGCTCCTGGAGTCAGTTATTTTAAAGTTTTCTTCTTAGATACTTAAACGTATCCTTCCAGTATTTTCAGATTTGAGGAGAAACCTTTATCCAGTTTGTGAATGTAAATGCAAAGTATGTTGTTCACTCTGCTGGGAATGAAGCATCCTACTCACTGCTCCAAGACCTCAGAACAAATCAGTGCAGTGCTTAATGAGCATGAGCCTATATTAAAAAAGGAAGCAGATTACAGGTAGTGAGTTTTAAACTTCAGGACAAAGTTTCTTTTCCTCACTTTATTAGATGTTGACAAAGTAGGAACAGTACAAAGCTAATAATTACTTCTTTTAAAAACACAAATAGAGGAACTGAGTCCAAGTCTGATGAAATTTAGAGGCTGCTTTCTTTAACTGAATTTACCTAAACTCCTGTGAGCTTTAAATCAGACTTTTATTTTTCTTTTCATTGCGTGAAGTGCAGACTCCTGAGCTGTGACTGATACTAGGCATCTACATTTCCCCCATTTTTAGGGTTGGCTGCTACTATTAGGGAAAACATTTGTGTCAGCTTCACCTTTTTGCAAAACAGTCAGCATTTGGTTTGGCTGAACAAAAAATATTTTGGAATGGACCTCAGTGACCTTCTGCAAATTGATAGCCGGCTTGCAACAGGCAAAGCTGAGTCACCAGTTACACAGGGTTGAAATCCAACCTATACATCTGTAGCATATCTTGCACTGATGGAGAATTTAGTCAATAGACACATTTTTCCCCTCTAAGGGAGGAATTGGTGTTGTGACATTCTCAAGTTTTACAATAGCTTTGAAGAGCCTCTGATTGGATTTTGGTTGGATATTGTAAATTACACATAATCTCTGGGAGGAGGTGGATTTAGACATCTACTCTGTGAAGTCTGGGTATTTGGGTTCTCCTGTTCTATATGCATTTTTCTGGGAAATTGCCGGTTCTTCAGAGGGAAGGAAATTCTGAGTTCCTCCAGATTCACGCACTTCTAGTGGATTCAGTCCATCAGACTGCTGAGGTGAAAAAATGATTTGCTTTCTTTTAATACATCCTTTTAGGGAGGGGTGAGAGAAACCAGAGCACACCCTGGGGATCTTCAGCTTGGTCTGTGCTACTAAGACTCGACTGATACCCCAGGGAGAGGTGATCTGCCTGAAATCCCTCTGAGGCTATTGGACGTCTATTTGGGCCTAGAGAGAACAAGTTTTTAAGAGTCTCTGGAGAGAGTTTGAAAAATAACATTCAACTGTTTAAGCGTACATCCTTCCTGATAGTAGCAGAAGAAGATATATATCTACCCTCCTGCTCACAGGGACATTGTGGTAGTGAATTTTCAGTTGCTATATACAGCGTGGGAAGAAACAGTGTGCTGAAAGACCTTGACTCTCCAGCAGAGTCTACATACAAAAAACCTCCTTGCTCTTACTTCCAGAGGTAGTAATTAATAGGATCAGTCTTTAAAATCCTACTTGGGATTTGATCCGAAAATGATTCAATAATACCATGTATTCTACTGGGTGTACATGGCATGCAGATATTCAACACATTGGTTGTTTTCCAGGCAATTGTAACCAATTTCGGGGTTTTTTTTCCTTAGAGGGGAAAAATGTGTCTATTGACTAAATTCTCCATCATAATTTTAATGTTTAATCCCTAAGGCCAGAGCAATTACTTTCCCTTTCCTTTGATATCTGATGCCCTCCAGCTGGGCTGTAGATTAGCAGACGCAGGTGCTAAATTTAGTAGAATTAGCGTGCATAAGTACTAATTAAACTAGTCACGACAGCCATTGCCTTCCAGGCATCCCCAGAAAAGAAAATACGTTAATTTATGGGCTTTCCAAGGAGCTGTGCTGGGTACGGAGGCCTGCTGACTGTAATCTTCAATTTAGCTATGTGGGATGGAGCGGCACGTTCCCTGTAAGGTTCAGTGCCAACTCGTAGAGGACCAGCGCGTTCATAACCTGGAAATAGAGCCGCGCTCAGCTGTCCTGAGGGGGAGGTAGCATGGCACTTGGGTTTTGTGCTACCTGGATATAAGTCCAGCATTCTCCAGACCCAGACCACTTCATGTTTTTGGGGCTCGTATCTGAAAGCATCGTTCTGCACTGCAGCAGAAATAGCAGCAGCATGGTGTAATCCAGCAGCCCTTGCCTCTTTCTTTTTGATGCGCTCAGCATGCAAACTAAAAAGATAATTTCTCTAACTGCTACTGCTGCAGACACAGTCTGGGGCAACTGCATTCAACTGAGGCCTTTATTATTTTTGTTTGTTTGTTTTGCTTCTCATAAAAGATGGTAAAAATGAAAATTCTGAGTGATTTCTGCCCTCATTTGTGCAAGAGCAATGGCATTCCCTTCAAATGATGTCTTTTAGTGACAACATGGAAACCTTGGGATTTTTAAAGGATTTGAACAGCGTAATTCAGTGGGAATTGCAGGACAATTCTGCTGGTGTGCCAAGGAAGAGAATGCAGCTTGTTCTCCTTGAATGCGAAAGGAGAAGTAGAAAACAACTCCAACAAACAAAATACTTAATCTGGAGTTGTACTCGCTTGAAGTGAAATTCATGCCTGGTAATGATGTACCACAAAATGTACCAATTAAGACCTGGTTGAGTCCTCAAAATAGGTCTTCAAAATGCATATGTTTTGTGCTGATCCTCTCCACGGGAGCGAATTGCACTCCAAATTCTATTTGTTTGCTGAAACTAAGAGAAAGCCAGCAAGGCTTCCCGCCAGTTCCAAGCTTGCGTTTTCACAGCTCACTCAAACTGTTGGCGTTCTGTTGAATAATTGAAGAAAGGGGCATAAATGTATTTTGGAGTTTTAGTTTGAATGCATTATCAAGATTTTAATGTACTGTGTAGCTGTATGCAGCTGTGTATTGTAATTGTATGGCTGTGTTAAACTTCCCGATTTATCAGGTGCCTTTGTGACACACAAAGAAACCAGCACATCCCTTTTGATCCTTGAAGACAACTTACACTAAGCTGTCTGCAAGAGCAGAAATGGACTTTTAAGTAGCTGATATCATCAGCCAACTGCAATTTGGTGAAGATACCGCTGGAACAGATGAGGTGAAAACAATGTGAGTAGACACAGCAGGAGTGTCCCCACACGCCAGGTGATATTTCATGCAATTGTATGAGGGAGCTTGTATACTTCGCTTGAAACTTAAGAAGTTAACTTAAACAATAAGCAGAGCTTATTGGTTCAGCACAAGTTAACGGACAACTTGAGCTCAGTAGATTAGGCTTTGTATATTGCTGTCATCTTCCTTTTGCTCAGTGAGGAGATGGAGAAAAGCTCTTGAGACAAGAGGGGAAAAAGCCCCACATAACACTTTGGATTTGCAATCAAGTCAATATGGAGATAAAATGGTAGATCCACTGGTGGGCTGGCCCTAATTCTCTATTGCACAACACAGATATTTTTATGAAATAATTTTTCTGAATGGCACATTAAATTATTTTCTCTAAGGCAGAGCAGAAAAACTATGTGTGCATCAGTGTCCCTGAGTACTGTTGTCTGCTCTTTCAGGTTAGCAGTTGGCACCAATATCTCGCACAATACATAGGAATTTAAATCCTCCGTAACTGAACACCAGTCCTTTTTAAACAAACTTTAGCTGTTTTGTCCCGTGATGCAGAGCTCATTGTGGCAGACTGCTTGACTTCTGGCTCAACTCACTTTTTACCATCCCCACCTATGACTGGGCTTTGGTTTCACCAGAGCTGTCTTCTGAGCCTAATTAGTGCGTGGCAGTGAGCTGGGGAATAGTTAGGTGACATCCATTTTCTGACACAGATAGCAGTTAAAGGTGTGAAATTGCAACAGCAAAGTTAAAAGCATGGATAAGTTACCACAAGGCAAAACACACGGTAATGGGAGCTTTCTCTATTAGGCCATACACGCAACTACCAAAGAAACCTCATAGCTCTGCTCTACTTACTGTTACATGTGACACGGACTGCAAGTTTCATTCCAAGATCATAAATCTACATTCAAAGACTAATCTTTATGGCATGCTGTGTCGTATATCCCCTAGGGTCATTTCACAGAGGGAGTGATGGGGGAGGTACAGCAAGTGATGACTTGTGAAGGTCCCACCCCCACCATGACGGTGCCAAGTCTGGCATGAGGATCCGGGGATCCTGTCTGTACTAGGGGTACAATGCACACCAGACAAGTCTCTCCTCACCCATACATCTTCCTTAAGTCCATTTTCTCTCTGAAAGTCAAAAATTGTCAAAGCCAAGAATTGTTGTTGTGCAAAGCCTTCTCCCAGGCCCCTTTAGCACTCACAGATCACTTGTGGAGACTCTGTAATTGGTGCAGTGGCTGTAGACATGTGAACATCCAGTAAAATATACTGAGGATACAGACTGTGCTGTACTGTCCATTTTTGTACACCCAGTAATGAGTCCCTAAGAGACAGCCAATAAAACCCAATTATTCCATCCAAACAGTCCAGCTCTCGAAGGTTGACTGGTTTGATCACTAGTTATGTGCTGCTGGAAAGACAGCCAAAAATGAACTGGGATCATGAAGTGTTACTATGAAACAATTAAATTTGATTCGTTTATTGATGCTATTTATTCTGCAGGGCTTCCAGTTCCCCGCTGGAGGCCTGACAAGCAATCCCTTCCTCCTACACTGCTGCTCCTAGAAAGAAAGTGCTTGGTCACGGCTGGCAAAAAAAACACTCGACAGCAATTATTTTTCAGGATATAAGCACTCTTTTTTTATATTGACTATAGTGATCATTTAGGAACAACACAGTTTGCTTCCTCCTCTGACATACATTGCGTCGCTTCTATGGTATTTTCCATTGGGTCAAGTCCCGCTCCCTTCATTTGTGCCAAGTAGCGCATTTGAAGTGACCTATGGAGTAATGAACTGACATCCCTAAGTGGGTAAGATCAGGGAATTCGCGTGGGAATTGAAATCTGTATCACGTAGCAAAGGGCCCAATTCGTTAAGCCACTGAGCAGCCTTGCATTTTAGATTTAAGGCACACCAGCCTTATTATTCACAGAGCAACAGTGTAGGGCAGGTATGTTACTCTGCCAAAGAAAGTCTCTTAGACCACAGGGCATGTACTCCAAGGCAGGTGTGCCTGTTATTTTATTAAGTGCAACAGTATGATATTTCACCTCAACCTCTGAGGTTGCCATTCCCTTCCACTTCCCAGGTCACACACACTTGGGATCCCCTATTTGCACTCACAGTGGCAGATATTTCCCTGCCTTTCTCACGTCTCAGTGGGGCACTTGCTCTCAGCTGGCAAGAGGCTTCATCATAACTGTTATTTAAAGACATCTGGTAGAATAAGAACACTGTAAAAAAAAAAATTCTTTTTTAAAAATTCCAGCTATCTGAGCCAAACTGCCACAAATTAGAGCACACAATGGCTTGCTCTTCTACAGAAACAATTCTGTAACATCTGATGATAAGTCCATGATAGATGAACGCACAGGACCTTCCTTCCCTGTACGCCCTGGAAAGTCACAAAAATCCAGAAGCCACGACACCACAGAGCAAGTACCATGCTGATATTTAAAGGATCATCAATACAATTGAATTCAAAGAGATGGAGTTTCTAACTCCCCTTGACAGCATGCAACCTAAGTGTAGTTAAAAATACAGCCAGTGGGTTTTCAAGCGGAGGGTAATGCAGTGCCAGCTATTTAAGGTTTGTGCTGTTGTATACAGAAGTTGCACACTGGGCAGTTTTAGTCCTGGAGGTATAACTGTGAGATTTATAGGAGATGACAAAAGTGATTTTGACCTACTGTCCTTTTCTGCAACTAGTACCTTTGCCCTTCATGCCGTTGCTCTTGATGAACATTTGCAACACAAGGAGTCTGGGAACAGCAGAGATACTGCACTGGCACCGCCCTCACCAGCGCTCAGAGCAGCTTGCGTGCACATACGAAAATTAAGTCAGAAAGCTGGTCAGTCCTCCTCAAGACCTCTTTGCTAAATTAGATGGCAGTCATTCCCCCAATTCCTCAGCAGGCTTCCTATAGCCAGGAAGCATGGTTGGCTATTGCCTCGTGTTTCTCAGCAAGTGCAAGTGGAGCTGCAGAACCTGCTGTGTTTTCTCTTCTCCATTGAAGTGGCTGCACCATCATCCTGTCTCTAAAGCATACCTTGTGTGCTCCACTTGCATATATAATTTAGCACTGGTCATATTTTGACAATACAGTTTTTACTTTTTGTACTCCCTTTGGCACGTAAGCCATTTTTCACAGAATCATAGAATGGTTTGGGTTGGAAAGGACCTTCAAAGGTCATCTAGTCCAACCCCCCTGCAAGAAGCAGGGAGATCTCCAACCAGATCAGGTTGCTCAGAGCCTCATCCAACCTGGCCTTGAATGTTTCCAGGGATGGGGCATCCACCACCTCTCTGGACAACCTGTTCCTGTGTTCTACCACCCTCATTGTAAAAAATGTCTTCCTTATATCAAGTCTGAATCCACCTCCCTCTATTTTCTACAGTACTTCCATAGATAGCAGGATTACAGATATCTATTTTTTTCTATGTGGATTCTCTAATCAGTTAATTAGCTTGTCCCCCAGTAAGGATGTTAACACAATCTTTCCTGCTTATCTACCATCTATTTCCTTAAAACTCATGGAAATTTAGTATAGTTGATATCTCAAGTGCCTTTATCAAGTTAGAATGAAATTTGCCAATAAATTCAAGAATAATTGTGTAGGAAGACAGACAGACGACATGACTGTACAAGCTTTGCTTATCTTAAGAAACCAGGCTACGAAACCCACAAATGAATACAACAAAGACAGCAGACGCAACCTCCCTCTCCCCCAGGTCTGTGAGCAACTACATCCTTCGTTTTGATAAAGAAAAGCAGTGTTTGTCCTAAAGGAGAGGAAGAAAACACAATGTGAAAAGCAGCTTGCATAGGAAGTATTCCTAGCAGGCTTAAAAGAAGCATAGCAATTCCAAGTTCTTTCCCTCATCCTTTAAAAACCCTTTTTCTTCCCGAGAATAACTCACAATACTGAATGAAAGCCCACAGCAAATCATGTTCACATGGTGCTGGATGCCATCGGACAACACCAAGATGCAGCCTTGCCCTCAAAGCCTTTTGGTCAAAATGGGTTTGCTGGTTTGAGGGCTTTGAAGACAAAAGACCTTTGATTACATAAGGATAAGTATAATCCATTCAGGAGCATGAATTTCAACCTGGAGCCCTTTTGGCCATTCATTGACTTGCCCCAGAGGGGTAGGAGTAGCCACCAGGCAACGTAAAAGCCTGTCCAAAGCAGGAAGCTTATATGGGAGTCTATGGCCAGGCTGGGATGCTGCACAACGGATGATGAAGACACTGGAGCAAGACAATTATTTTGTAAGTTAAGCTCTCCCTTGTTAGCAAACTTGATAACAGTTCTAAAAACAATTCTTTACAGGAAAACCTTGTGTACCAGAGAACGAGGATAGGAGAGTAAAAGTGATGTAATTTTTTAAATTATTGATTTGCATTGTAATTATTCAATTTGCTGGTTGTTTCTCCTGCTATAACCTCCTTGTTTGCATTCCTGGGGCAGACGTGACAGTGACTTCTCCATCCCAGCACTTGGTGCTATCCCAGCATTTATGTGTGCCTTGCTGTGCTCTGCTTCTTCCGACAACAGCCAGACCCCATCTCACCTAAGCACTGCCTTGCTCTGAAGTGGGCATTTCTGAAGTACGGGGGTCCGGCTGCAGTCAGTAACTCCAGCAGAAACGATCAGAATAAAGCAAGTGGTTCGTGTAAAAAGCCGGCAATTTGGGATATTGGTGTTCTGGGGGACAAGGCTGAAAGAGAATTGGACTTTTCCAGCCCTTTCTAAGGTTTAAACACCCTACACATCCCTACCCACTACCGACATTTACTTTCAGCTATGTTAAAGTGAAGATGGCTGGAAGCTGGAGGCTGCATTTTGAGAGCAGCCAGCTCAATTAAACCACTGCAGCCATAACTGTGATCCTTAATGGACAGAGACGGGCCAACAGGTCAGGCAAGGAGTTTGGTAAGAGACAAGGGAACCTCTTTTGAACTGTACCCCTACTGGGGAACCTGCTTAACGTCCTTGTGAGCACTGGTGGCACCAGCAGCACAAACGCGTGTCCTGCTGTGGCCAAACACACGCTGATGTTGACCACATCCCTTACCCTAGGAGACCAGAACTTCGGGGTGGGAGACCACATGCAAGCCTGTTGCCTCATTACAGCAATTACCCTGGGGTGTATATTTCTTCACAGCTAAGAGGCTGCTCCACAGCTCTGGTACCTTCAGCAATCTCATAAATGTAGTCCTGGGGCAAGGCAGCAGCTCACACTTACAAACTCCCTGTGCTAGAAAAGTGTTGAAATCTCTTGCAACCACTCTGAAAGAAAGTTTCTGGTCTTTTTACAGGCTGAGCTTTGTTTTTCCTCTCCTGTTTCTGATATTCTCTATTTGAATTTGGGAGAAGACAGAAAAAAATCAAAAACAGGAAGAAAATTGCTGTGTGGAGATGAACCTCAGCAATGTAATCTTTCTGTGTCAGTGAAAACTTACCCTCCTCTTTTGTTATTTGGATAATAAACCTTTTCCAAGGCTTATGCTACCTGGCAACCACCAACGAAACAAGAGTTTCTGCTGGCTCTGGTCAATGCTTTGCTTTGTGCCAGCCTGCAGTCCAGTATGAGCTCGGCATCCTAATCTGTTTTAGGTGAGGACTCCATCACCCCTTCCTTTTCTTTGCCTTATTAAATCCCACATCAGGCATAGCTCTTGTGAACCGAGCCCTGCTGTGCAAAACTCAGCCAGGCTACCCAGCCTGTCATGCATGTAATTTCTCACCTGCGCTGGATCCTGAATACTGCATGAGCTTTCCGCTTTTCTCTGGTGGATTTTAGCCTGTGAGTGCTGCAGGGTAAACTGAGAAGCTACCAAGAAGCAGTATTGCTTTCACGTTCCTGCTTCATCCTGTGGTTAATAAATGTTAAACATGCTGACACTATAAAACAGCATCCAGGGATGGTTGATAAGCTGTATTTATATCGGCACAGAGTTATAATCGTAAGTCCCACTATCCAAATGCATCAGTCAATATGCAGGACCCTGGAACTATAATTATCCACTAAATCTTAGTAAGATTAAAAGGTTAATAATGCTGTGATGTTACACGTTTCCAGAGTTTTGCATCTTATGTCATATGTTTATCCATAGTTTGACTCAAACTCTGGGACTTCCTTATTTACTGCAATATTACCAAATTATAGAAATAAAAGTCTAAATAAATGCTATGAGAAAAGAAAACAAGCTTGGCATTCCTGAGATTATCTTGGCTTTTTATGTTGAAACAGATTTTGTTGGTCCTAGTTACTCCAAGCATACACCGCATTTAGATCAAGACGGCACATTTGTAAGTCAAGTCCCTAAAACTTCGCAGGGAGCAGTAAAGTATGCCAGGGGGGCAGGGGAGAAGTAAATTGTGGGTTTTTCCCCTCCCCAGGATTTTTTTTAGTCCTTTGCTTATAGACAAAGCAAGGAAAATAGACACAGTTTTCAAACCTAGACAGCTCAGTGAAGATTTATACTCTATCTTCAACTTCAGCCAAAAGGCAATAAGAGGGATTTATAAGGAATGAGATGAAGATAAATGCCAAAAAATGTCATAATGTTGTCAGATGAACAAATGGGATGGCCTCTTGGAACAGCATCCTCACTGCTGCGTATCCTAAAAAGAATGGCTGTTGAATAACCAAAGGTTTTTCAGAATAGAATTAAAGGGGAAGTCAAAAGGTCTAGAAAGGCTCAGGGTAAAGGGATTAAACCATTTGAGTTTCTTGCTCTAAGGAGGAGCTAGAAATGGGAGACGAAAAAGTGTAATAAATTATGAATGATTCAAGGTGTAGAAATCCTGGAGAGGGTAAGCACTTCACAAAGAGCAAGGAGCTCTGTGCCACAGGGTGCTGTGGAGCACTGCAGAATTCAGAGAGACTGGATGACTTATGCATCTACCGAGAATAAAGTTACAAATAATGATCTAAATTTAAGAAAAGTGATTAAATGTTATACTTTAGGCCTTAAGACAGTCAGCACTTATTAGAGACCAGGGTGGGACTGAGATAGGAAGGGGGCTCTCGCACATCCTTCCACACAGTCACCCTTGGGGAGCGGATGCTGGAGCGTGCTTGTGCACCACCCATTTCAGGTGAGAGTTTTTGTAACAGCAGAGCCCGTGCAGTTCACATGCACACTGCTGGGACTCCAAGGGCTTGCTTCAGAGATCGGGCCATTCATTAAGGTGCCTAGCCTAGAAATTCTCAGTTTCTGTTAACATTTGGGTCACAACATCCTAGAAGCATTTTGATACCTTTCCCATTTCCTCCCTACTTCTTCTGTGGGCACTTTTTTATTTATGAGGTTTTGTTTTTGAATATAAGTTAGCGCTTTAGGGTTCACTTCTTGTTCACCAATAGTACCAACACAGAGCAGTCACAGATATGCCATCCTGCAGCCTGCCCATCATTGTGCTTCAAGCTCCCGCAGCAGCACAATGAACAGGTGTTGGCTTTGCCCACTCATGCTAACAGCGTTGGGGTTTTCTTCTCAGAAGAGCAATAATCCGTCCCTGAAGGCGTTCTGCAAGGGGCCTGGTAATGCACTGCAGAGCCGCTCCGCTTGGGCCACTTCTCATGTAGGCACGCTCAGCTTGACTCCTACCTCACCCCCAAAAACGGCACTTGGCTGCTCCGTTAATGAAACAGTAGTTTGTGTATCAGCTCTCTCCATTAGAAAACAATTAAGCCCTGATCTCTTTTCTTTTATCTTTATGATCTCCAACGGGACAGAGTTATTCAGTCAATTAGCTGTTGATGCTGCACCAGCAGCTTTTTGCTTTAAATTCCAGATAGGCAAGTCAGGCCAGATTTTATTATTGCTAATCAATAAGTCTCAGAGTACAATGTCAAAGAAACCCATGTTCCCTCAAAAGTATAATTAAAAACATTGGTTGAGCTAAAATAGGAGTTCCAATAGATTTAACAAGACACCTTGAAATTAATTGCATTATATTCCAAATATTATTATTTCAAGCCTCACAATGAACAAGGGACTGTTAGCTGAATACCTACTGAGGATGAGAGTTATAATCAGGGAAAAACTGATTAAGGCCACCACATTTTGAAAGACTAAGACCATTGTTTGTTTTACAAAGCAGTAACACTACAGACAGTGACAAATTGTTATAGTTACAGTGCCTCGACCACTGGATGCAATGTGTTCAAGTTAAAGAAAAAAATTAAATCAGGATTTTTCTGTCTGTAATTGGTTAGGGTGCTCGGCAGTGCAAGCATCAGCAGCGTAGGTAAAGATTGTCCAGGAGTGACCTCATGTCCTTGGCTGCAGCTGAGCCAGGCCACCAGGCAGGAAAGTGTCTGGGAGGTGAATGAGGGCAGGAATCGACTGAAATGAGAATTTCAGCTCTCACTTTGCCACTGGTCTATTAGTGGTTTTTGTGATGGAAGCAAGGAACTCCCAAACGTGCATGGAAAGAAGATTCTATTCATTTCAAGCATCTCTCATCTGACTAACTCACTTCGTAATCTAAAATTAGGGAGTCCCAGAGGAATATAATCTCTTTTGGCCTTTTCTGCTGATGTAATAGTATTTGATCATAAGAGGTTACACAAAGGCGTCAAGCACATTATGGCGGTTACTCAGTTCAGGCTCACCTTTGCTTGCCTGCCTCCTCCTCAGTCAGCTGTGAGATCAGTTCAATGTGTCAACAGCCTCAGGTGTTGCATCATGTGCCTCAGAGGGAAGGCAAGAAGAAATGAGAGAGATTTTACTGGAGGTTACATCATTATTTCAGGTTCTTCTGTAAGAGGCAGAACAAAGGGGAGCTATGATCAGGCAGAAGGCCCTCTATATACCCTCTTGTCATATATGGAGGCCATGTCAGCTGTGTCCATGTGGAAACCTATACCTCGGCCTCTGTCCATTGCACAGTATTTCATTTGGAGAACCACAGCATTTTTCACATGCTGTGACAATGCCTGGCATTTCACACCATCCTAGATTATGTCCTGCAAGATAAGGATGTAGGAGTTTTTGGAGGCAAACTGACAGAGTAAAGAACAAAGCACTCCAGGCTCTCCCTTGAAGGATGTACAGTTCACAGGAGTGCTGTTAAGACACTCAATTTTATCCCCAAATCTAGGATGAAGCCAGGACACCCAAACCTCATCATTGCCCTGCTATACATCAACATTTGTCCAGCTTCTGAAAAAGGACCCCCAAATCCCTAGCACTGATCAGCCTGGAGAAGGTCAGCCTGCCACTGCTGTCAGCTCGTCTGTCTACTGGGCTGAGCGATCCACCAGCTGGTGAAATCACAACCATCAAATTTACTGAGCTGATTTTTTTTTGCTGTTTTTTTTTGCTGTTTGGGTTGTTTCTGTTTCTTAATTTAAGGTAGATGATGTGTGTAGCATAGGAATGCTTTAAATTCCTCACAAAAGGATGAGGCAAATAACCCACCTTAGTTCTTATGCAAAAGGAGACTGAATTATTATACAGTCTTCAATAAGCTACCACATGCTACTTTTCCCCTGGCATTCCTGCCCCATTCAACACTAAGAATGAAAAGTGCTCACTTAATCAGCGGTCATTTGATATTTTGTTTTCTTCCTGACACTCAGCATGTGGCCCTTGGCTTTCCTTATGGCACGTTGTTCAGATTCCACTGTGGGGACAAAAGTCATCATTTCCTTATGGCCGCATCCTCACCGCACATCACTACAGCACCCAAGCGCTTCAAAAGTATTAAACTTACTTATGCAATCCCCCTGAAAATGCTGTATTACCCTCATTTTACAGAAAGGCAGCTGACGCACAGAAAGCTGTAGCTTTCTGGAAAGGTCAAAATCACATATTCAGAAAGCATATTCCAGTAATTTCAGTTTAAATTTTTAGAGTTTAATGCTTCAAATGAGACTGCAGATGGGCGCACCCAGAACGCCAACTGGGAACAAGTGATAGCTGCAAAACATCTGCAGGAGGTCTGTGGCATGGGCTGGGAAGGGATGCCTTTCTCTAGGACCACATTCAGCTGCCAAAGGTTCCTTTCCCCTTTTACCAATGCCTGCCTCATTCGTCATGCGCCTTCTAGCTTCTGCTGTAGAAGTAGAAAACAGAGTAGAAAACAAGGATACAGAGTGAATGGAAATACGTGAGAGAAATCTGGAAGGCCTCTAGTCCACTCCCTTGCTTTGATGCAGAAAGTTAGCCCTGCCTTATCACTGATGCCAGTCTCACGCTCTGAGGATCAGCAATTCCTCCATCTTTCCAGGTGACTCTATGCCAGCATTTTGCTGCTTGCAGAACTATTAACAATTTCTTCAAGAAGTCTAACCTAAATCTCCTTGATATCGCTTGAACCTTTTGTCCTACCCACTGTGGACAGAGAGAGCAGATAAGTCCTCCTTCAGAGGAACTGGCCTCTTTCCACAGCTCCAGCTTCTCACCAGAGCCACTCTGTGCGTTTATGATCCTGCTAGAAATGTAGCATGATCACATGAGATTTGTGTCCACAATATACAGGAGAAGGATGAAAGGAGAAGCAAATTAAGATTTGGCAGACATCCTTGATGCTTGCGGCACCTAGCTAGGTCTTTGCTGCCCACCATGATGATGTTCTTTTAACATCATTCTTCAGAAGTCTTTTTGCATACATGCATATTGTTCTTTGTAAGTCTATTTATGTACACATATATTTTAGTAAGTGACACGCAAGTTCAGAAACTGATGCAATAAGTATAACTGCAGCAGCAAACAGCACAGGTCTGGTGACCGCCCTTCCCAAAAACGTAACCAGAGTATTGTTTGAAGTTCTAAAACTCCCTCTTTGATGCTTCAAGCACTATTTCCTGCAATGCTCTTAAATACCCGATTAAATTTATCAGCCACAGACACTCACATGTTTGATGTTGATTAGCAACTCTGCATTAAATTAAAATTCATGTCCAAGCTATTCTACCACATGGCTGGCCACAAACCGACTGCCCAGAAGCAGTTGTGCTCTTTTAATCCTACCTCATTTTCTCAGAGCAGAGCTGAAGCCAGTGGGACACCGGCTCTCTGGGGAGAGCCTTTACTGCTTGCATTAGCAAAGTTCCCAGGAAAGGAGCAGAGCAGATCCTTATAACTCTCAGGGAAGGGAGGAAAAAAAAAAAAAAAAAAAAAAAATCACTGCTCATTGGGTTTCAGTGCAGCTGGTACCATCTGGTGTAGCTCAAGAGATGGTCCGAATACATTGAGCCAGCAGGGTGCTCTTCTGGCAAGAGTTTAAGAGTTCAGTAGGAAAATCAGTTATTCAAGGTGAATTTTATGAATGCCAGATAGTAAGAAACAGCTTGCAAAATCAATCTTTAAATCAGCTGCCCCAAGGCTCCCTGCCACTACTCTATGTTTCTTCAGCTGCAGAATGAAATAACAACAAGTTCCCCTCTGTGAGGCTCTGCTCAGTAGAGATCTCAATGTTGATTGCTTCATCCTGCCCAGGATGAGGCTCGCTGCAAGGGCTGGACTTTTGCCTACAGACCCATGCTTATTTGTGAGAGGGTATACTTTCAGCTTGTTGAAAGCACCTATCTGGCAAGACTCTATATACATTAAGAATAGGAGGGGATAATTATTTTAAAATGTTCAATTGCATAGAAAGAGATATAATTTTTGTAGTTCACTGTGCTCAAATGAAGTTGAGTTTGGCTTAGAGAACAAAACAAACAAAACCCCTAGAGCGGGTGTGTACAGTCTATACTCAGTCTAAGTATTTATGTTCTGTTTTAAAAAAAAAAAGTTTCAAAAGCTTGCACTAGTAATTTGTTTGCCCCAGAGTCATACCAAACACTTAACCCGTCAGCACTCATCTCAACAAGAACCTTTCTGTGTCTGCATCAATCATAGAATGGTAAGAGTTGGAAGGGACCTTCAAAGGTCATCTAGTCCAACCCCCCTGCAAGGAGCAGGGACATCCCCGACTAGATCAGGTTGCTCAGAGCCCTGTCCAACCTGGCCTTGAATGTTTCCAGGGATGGGGCTTCCACCACCTCTCTGGACAACCTGTTCCAGTGTTCTACAACTCGCATTGTGAAAATTTTTTTCCTAATATCCAATCTAAATCTACCCCCCTCTATTTTAAAACCATTACCCCTAGTCCTGTCACAACAGGCCCTACTGAACAGCCTCTCCCCATCTTTCTTGTAGGCCCCCTTGAGGTACTGGAAGACAGCTATCAGGTCTCCCCAGCGCCTCCTCTTCTCCAGGCTGAACAGCCCCAACTCTCTCAGCCTGTCCTCACAGGAAAGGTGCTCCAGCCCTCTTATCATCCCACATATACAAATAGCTGATATTCCAGATTCCCTCAGTTAGAAAAGTGGATGAACATTCAAATTTTATCAGTACAGATTAATTTTGTTAATACTAAAGAGCCTGAGGGTACAAGCCACAAAAGGAAAGAAGGGGGGGGAAAAATCTTTTGCCAACGTATATTGGAAACATTTAAAATGCATCTGAAATAATCCATTTCATTGCTGCTCACAGAAAACTCACCCACAATTCACGCCTAGGGGTGTTTACAACAGAAAACTAGACAAATGTTTTTAGCTGTTCAATACAGAGAAGCTCACCTTAAAAAAAAAAAAGGAGGAGGAAAAAAGAAAAAAGCTACCACCTGCCCATTCCTGCTCCTAGCCTTGCTCTTCGGACCCATCAGGTGTCTTGCAGGAGCTCCGGGAAGGGGATGAAATCACAGAGGTAAATTTAAGCTCAATACTGAAACAATTCACAGTGAAACACGCTATAGTGTCCCTGGACAGCTAATAGGAGTCCAACCAGCTGGACCATTTAGGAGTGGATTGGCCAAAACAGCAGAGCATGCAAACCCCCATGGGTCTCCATCTTTTACAAGCAAGACAAAATGAACCTACCTAAAAACCCTTTTCTCTCTTTAGCCATTGTTCTCAGGATCCTGGGCACAGAAAACTGCCTATAGTTGTAAAGGTTTTGGGGACAATTGTGAATGTACCCCAGTACTGAATTTAGTCCATCATTGTTCCAGGAAAAAAAAAACATTTCCTGTTTTTGCAGCAGGAAGCCAGGGTCTCAGCGTGATGTTCTGCCAGAAATAGTGTCAGTTTTCTCCCCCTCTGGTTTGTCTTGCGATCCTGTCATTTGGCTGCGAGGGCCATCCAGCAGGCACAGGTAATCACCAAAACAGCCCGACAAAGACAGCCTTCCTGGACTATAAAATGTTATGTGAGTCTGGAGCGTTGCTCAGAGTGGCTATAGGAGCTCAGCCTTTCAAGCCCAATGGCCGCTTTTCTGCTCCATGTGCTATGTTACGCCCAGTTTTCTCCTTGTTCAGGCAAGGTGAAAATTCCCTCCATAGCTGTTGCTTGACAGCACTGCCAATGCCACATCACTCCACTCTGTAAGTAAAGTCCAGCGCACCATGGATATCCTGTGTTTTTAAGAGAAATATTGTTTTCAGTGTTTTCCGTTGCTTACAGCTAAATTCCAGAGCAGTTACGCTGACATAACAAGGGAAAGCTCTGGGACTGTAGGACATAACACCAGAGACAAATGAGAAACAAAGAATTTCCTTTGGTCTCACTGTACAAAGTTGATAGTGGGGATCCTATTCCCCAGCTGTTCCTCAAAAACTGCTTTTCCCCGTTCATTCTCCTTCAGTGACCCTTACTTTAAGTATTAGCTCCCAGCAATACAGGATTAGTGAACACGCATGAAAAACAACTGTATTTAAAGACCCCATTTCAAAGACTCTTTCTTTGAATTCCTTCCCTTTGATGTTGATATTTCTGCTGTCTCCACTGTTACCTCCAGAATCCACCAGCAGTGGAGGGCTGGAAGTCAGCTCAACAGATGCTGCAAATGCCACCACTCCTGCTGAGTTTGCTTGAGAGACCAGTGCATGTGCATTTGGCTCTGATGACATGCACTGAGGCTGGGAGCTCTGCAGAAGAAAATGACACTTCATTCTGAAATTAGTATAGCAAGACATACTGTTCAGCTCAGCTTTCTCCAAGCTGTGATTAACGTACAGAGACAAAACCCATTCTAGTCTTTGTCAGTCATCGGCCCCTCTGCAAGGATATACTGAAGTCTGAATTTCTGCCTCCCCTTCAAAGACCGCTTCAGTGCCCACTTACTAGAGAGCAGAACAGGCACCTTCATGTTTTCTCCCCATGTCACTCCCCCATAAGCAGGCACAGCTCTATACAGAGAGTGCGTATCTGCCTTGTTCCCTTTGACTGTCTCCTCTACCACGCGGACTGCGCAACGCTTGGACGACTGTTGAGCAGCTTGTGTGCCCCAATGTCTCTGCTTCCAGGGCTGAACAGTCTGGTCATCCTTGTGCCTTTAATTCCTTTAGGCTGTTATCTCATTGTTTTTTTTCCACTTCACTTGAAAGTTTTTTGGGTCAAGGACCATTTCTTCTGAGGTTGAACAGCTTTCTTCAGGTCCTGCTGGTTTCTGCTGTAAAAACCACAAGCAACATTGATACCTGTGATAGCAATGAGGTGGTGATGGTGCACAGCTTGGATTCTCATTAAAAACCAATCTGAACTTCCAATCCAGATTTTGGACCTTCAGCCCCAGTAATCTGAATTTAGATTTTGCCTAAGTATTTTTTTTTTTTATTTTCTCTTTGCATTTATAGGCTTTTGATCAACTGTCAGAAAGACTAGACTTGTGATCTGGAAATAGAAAGGCTCAGTAATCTGTCTGGCCCTTGTTTGAATAATATTTTAATCTACTGCTAGGAAGTACTTCTAAAAGTCATAGTAATGCATACTTCCACATGTTCTTAACACATAGCAAAATAACTGAATAAAGCACTAGGCATTAATTTCAAAGAAAAATAGCAAGAAATGCCATTTTAGTTTAAAACATTATTGGTCATTTTCACACAACAATCGCTCTTCAACATGGTACCATTTAATCTCAGCCATGTAATTATAAATGCTAAAGATTTTTACCAATATGTAATTTTCTCCATTGTCAAAAATATCACTGCAAGCAACACCTCATAGGAAATACAGTAAAGACCTTAAACCCATTTGATTACAGTTGCAGGGTGTTAGGTAAATAACACTGAGCAAAATTACAGGTCACCCATGATCCTACAGCATTAACTCTGAGCCTGCAATTAATGTGTGCACATGTTGATTTCAAAAGGCTACCATTTTCATAGCCCCAGCACATAATGCGGAAAGGATCTGATGCCTCCAAACCAGAGCTATATGCAAGGAACGAGCGCATCAAAGCAGATGCCCAGAAGTTGTACCAGATACTCCTGAGACCTGAAATACTACCGGTGCATAAAGCAGGAATAAGAGAAAAAGTCAGAGGGAGGAAGGAAAGGGAGGGGGAAGTGTCCTTTGACAGAAGACAGAGGATGACAATTTTTGTCACAGCCAATATGCCAAAGGAACAAGAACAATAGACGGTCCCTGGAGGTCTGCAGGGCAGATCACGACATCTATTAAACGCAAAACAAACAGTCCCACTTTGATGATTTCCTTTACATTTACTTTGCAAATGAGGAGAGGGGGAGTTGCACTGATAAGCGGTTGCAGAGACTACAAGAAAAATTACAGATTTTGTTGTTAGCTGAAAACCAAGAATGCTTAAAAGATGAGAGCCCAACTGCTGGTAGACTATGCTGGATTGAATGGGTCTGTGGGTGCCCTTACCCCTGATGCATGGGCTTCTGCAAAACAGGAAAATATTCAAGCCCGAGAGCTCTTCCTAGCTCTTGGGCTTATTCTCTCTCTCAGAAGTTTTCCTAAATTAATAACGTCAGCACACTCAGGTCATGCAATATGAAATAAGCTTCTTTGAAATGCAGGAAAAACTTTCCTCTTGTGCAAATAAGAATTTATCTAGAACTCCTGAATATAACAATATATGAGGGATTAAGTTGAGAGGTTGTAAACAGGAAAAACACCTCTTCGACAGTATGAATATATATTATTTCATTCTCAGGACATCTCACTTTATTTCTTTTTAAATTGCTAATGCGCAGAACTTAAATGATGGTCTTTCTATTTCAGGATGTTAAGCATATTGGGCTCCGAGAGCAATTAAGAGATGACTAATACATTTGTGCTCTGCTTCCTTTGCTCCTTTATATTGCTATGGTTTATTTTTCCAATTTGCCTATTTTTCAATGCAGTTCTTTAATCCCTTTCAGGGAGAGCATTTGCTTTTGTTACCATATTCCCAGGACCATATGGGTAAGGAGCCTGGCTCTGCACACTGAGATTTAAAGATATTAAATCAAACAGGACAGAGCCTGAAGGCCAATTGCACTTGTCAATAGTTCACCAGGCTGGTGAAAGCAGAGGCAGAATTTTTTTTTCAGTTTCTTCTTGAACCACAGAACTTGCTTTAGCAAACTTCACTACTTGGCTTTGTCATAGTCATTTTCCAAACCAGGCCTGTGAATACCATTGCTTGCTGTTTATTCAGGTTTAGATGGTCTTGGACATTTTGGGGACTATCAGCTGCTGTGAAATCTAGCAGAAGAAGGGGAAAGTTTGGAGATTGGAGGGAACTTTTGTTCATTTTGCCTTGTGCTAGACTGACAAACAAAGACTATCCATCTGCTGAAGTGGGTGGGGAAACTCCCAACTTCTTTCCTTTCGCCAGCTGGCTCTCCTATTCCTGCCTAGGCGCATCCTGAGATCCACATGCACGACCACAAGAGGACTGGAAAATAACACCCTAAATTCAAAAGCATAGCTGATTGTACATATGAGCAGACTTGCAGCCTTTGCCAAGTAATAGGGTTCCACAAACAAGGAATCACTCCAGTTTGACTTCAAAGATCTACTGCAGGCTATTAATCATGCTGCTCCAAGACTGGTGATGTTCTGTACAATCCCATCTCCTGCTGAGTCTCTCCCTGCACCCCCTTGTACTGTGTGTATGTTCAACAGTATTTGTTAGAACAAGGCTTCTGGGAATAGAAGTTGGAATACGTCCAGATATTTCAAGCTTGCAGTCTCTTTGCATCATGTCCTCTGCAAAACAGGCTT
Organism: Ardeotis arabs; assembly: GCA_011801015.1. Lineage (NCBI taxonomy): Eukaryota > Metazoa > Chordata > Aves > Otidiformes > Otididae > Ardeotis > Ardeotis arabs. The sequence continues at coordinate 51,616 of JAAGAY010005431.1, forward strand.
CCTTTATGAGAATGGAATAGGCAGTCCATTGATGCCTGCGTTAACAGGACAGAAGACCACCACACAGGAAGCTTCACAACAGCAGCAAGTCCTGACAACTACAGCAATTCACTGGAGATGCTATGCTACAGACTGCTGGATTAATTTTCCCTACGGAGACTCTGTGCACTCAGTTGTGTTTCCTCCTTGACCTTCCTCCCTGACCATGTGTGGTCTCAGTCTCAGCACACCCAAGGGTACAGCACCCAGATCTGCACCCCACCACTGCTCCTTGCTCAGCGTCCTCAGGGGCTCCTGTAGTTTGGTGCAACCAGGTGCTACACAAAGGGAGAACAGTATGCCCACTGAAAGGGGAAGACAGTCCTGTTATGATTTGCAGATAGTGATACCAGAGGCAGCATCTGGTTACCAGATGGGACAAGTAGAAAAAGCTTTCTGTTAAACCCTCATGATGGCTTTCAGGTGGCTGAAGACCATAACCATGAACACAACCGTTCTGGAGAGGGGCTTGGAGTAGCTGTGCAGTTGCCCAGAGAGTACCAGAACAAGCCAAAGATATAGCTAACATGAAATATGCTGTAAGATGTGATGCAGATGTTTAAGATACCAGGCTAAAAATTCAGGCTTTGCATCCACAGGTGAGCACTGAGGGCAATGGCTGGGTTTTCAGCAGCAGCGCGGACTGCGCAGAGCTCCTTAAATCAGTGATCCGTGCCATTCGAAAAAGTAGGGCACATAAAACCAGCCTCCAGCACGGTCTGACGTACAGCATTTTAGATACTGTTGTTCTGAGAGGCAAAAAAAAAAATAACTCTTGGGAGTTCAGCTATAGAAATTGTTTTAAACAATAGCCACCGATGAGTGCAGAGTTGAACAAGTTACTAGTAGCAGCACTGGGCATGTAATAAGGTTTGTTTGTTTGGGAGTAAATCCCAGGGTTTTTGTTAGACTGAACAAAAATTGCAGATGCAACTGTTAAGAAATAATTCTTAACAAAACCAAGAGCAAAATAATTGAGAAATTCCAGTCTTATATTGGCTCAACTCAGTTTCCTAAAGCTTAAATAATTTTTAAAGCCTTTTGAAGTAAGCAATAAAGCATCAAAGTGTTAAGGTTTCAAGATCTTTTTAATTCAGCACAGCTATTGACTGAATTTGACCCAGGATACTGAATAAATTTTTCAGTTAA
>JAAGAY010005432.1:0-37738 GCA_011801015.1 Ardeotis arabs
ACAGTCTCTCCCCATCTTTCTTGTAGGCCCCCTTGAGGTACTGGAAGACCGCTATCAGATCTCCCCGAGCCTCCTCTTCTCCAGGCTGAACAGCCCCAACTCTCTCAGCCTTTCTTCATAGGAGAGGTGCTCCAGCCCTCTTATCATCTTTGTGGCCCTCCTCTGGACCTTCTCCAGCTGGTCCATGTCCTTCTTATGTTGGGGGCTCCAGAACTGGACACAGTACTCCAGATGGGGTCTCACCAGGGCAGAGTAGAGGGGCAGAATCACCTCCCTTGACCTGCTGGCCATGCTCCTCTTGATGCAGCCCAGGATGCGGTTGGCCTTCTGGCCCGCAAGGGCGCATTGCTGGCTCATGTTGAGCTTCTCATCCACCAGTACTCCCCAAGTCCTTCTCCTCAGGGCTGCTCTCCATCCATTCTCCACCCAGCCTGTATTTGTGCCTGGGATTGCCACGACCCTGGTGCAGGACCTTGCACTTGGCCTGGTTGAACTTCATGAGGTTGGCACGGGCCCACCTCTCCAGCCTGTCCAGGTCCCTCTGGATGGCATCCCTCCCCTCCAGCGTGTTGACGGCACCACACAGCTTGGTGTCACTGGCGAACTTGCTGAGGGTGCACTCTATCCCACTGTCCATGTCGCCGACAAAGATGTTGAACAGGGCCATTTTATATTCTATACGATGCAAAGATCCTAGAGGTTACCAAAGCACACCCTAACTTTTTCTGTAAAACACACTCCACAATAAGCAGCCACAACCCTTGGCTGAAAAAAACATGGGAGTGTTTCATAAAGGTCACTGGAGCACAATGTGGTAGGGTGCCAACTGGTTCTCTTGCCAGACCTGTATTTTCAGAATCAAATCTTATTCAGCTTTGGGCCTCCATCAGCCCCTCTTTCACACCAGTGTAAACTATTGCAACTACAGCAGTTACCCTTTGTTCCCTTTGAGATGAGAAGAACTATCCTCCGTCACTCCAGCAATGTCTGCAGATGGTAAAGATGAGCAGGATTCAGGAGGTGCATGTTGGTCTGACTGAGGACACAGAGCTCCTAGAATACTCTCTCTCCCTCTCTGAAAAAGTGCAGTTATTTCTCTAACACCCTACCTTTGGAAATGTGTTCTTTTTTTTGTTATGCAGTACATGCCAACTGGGTAGCAGATCTGGATTCTGCATCTAACTCCTGTCCTCTTGCACAGGCATGTAACTTCAAAGCACATCACAGGGAGCCTGTGAAAACCCTTGTTTGCAAGAGAGAGGAAACGCAGTCTAGAAGCACAAAAGATTCTGCTGCTGTTTATAGCTGGAGGCAGACATGAAAATTGTGTTCAATCCTTAAAAGACTGCTCTAAGGCGATTCAGGTCCCACTTGCACAGAGATGATGAGGTGCTTTTAACAGCTCACCTTGTAAGCAGCTCCCCTTGTTTGCTCTCTGGCTGTCTCTGAGTCGAGCAGCGCAGCTGCCCAGTGCAGTCCAAGACGCCCGAAGGGACTGGCGCAGGCAACGTGGGAGCTATGTGAGACCCCTGCCCTCTGGAGCAGCCGCTGAAGGCAGGCAGGACACCTGGAAAAGCTGCAGGCTGTGCAAGCTGCCTATGGCCAGGGCAACAGGAGATGCAAAGAGTGTAATATGTTGTGCATCCTTTTCCAAGATGCAAAATCCCTCCATGCTCCCAACCTTCTCCTGTAGTTCTATTTATAGACTGAGGACTATCTCTACAGCTCCCAGGTTTGTAACAGCACCCAAAACAGCCGCTGCCATCATTCTGCTACCCAGCTCTCTGCTCTGCAGAACCAGCTGCACCAAACGGTTTTGTCATTGATTTTCAAAATGAGGGAAGCTTTATTTCTGCTCAAGAGCACAAACTAAGGGAATGAATAAAACTAGTAACTCACCCCCCCTCAAAAATAACCCATTTGAAAATAATTTTAAATATGGCAGGTAGAAGAGTTTTGCTGATGGGGTAGATGAGACAAAATACAGCTAAACCAGTTAAATCTGCTATCTGAAATTAATTTTACTGAGTCTTGTCACATATTGCTAGAAAGCATATCACCTAGTGGCATTTAAAAACAAACACAATTTTAAAAATTAAAATATCTAACAAGTTCGTTCTGCAGCAGGAGACAGAGCTAACTTTAATATTTCAGAAGATAGTTCTAACCAGCCTCCTTAACTCTAAAAAGTCAATGCATATTTTAAAAAATTCACTTCACATCTGTTCATTGTGTACAGGCCTGGAGGCAATCACCAGCCAGAAAACTTTGATCATCCAACAGAAGCTAGCTGGTATCTGAAGAGCACAAGAGGACTGTCTTCATTGCTTTCCTCTCAGATATGTTATGAAAATAAGAACTTCAATAAAAGTTTGTATGGAAAAAAAAACATCCTGCAGTTGCAATGCCATTCAAATACTGATGAAGCAATAAGACAAACTGGCTGAAATATTCTCCATTTACAACCATGCAATTCTCTTCAAAGCTTCTAGGGCCCATCACTCCATTGAGGGGGTGGTGTTAAATGGAGTCCAAGAAAAGAAAGAGTATGAAGAAAAATTGTTCAATTATTTGCCCAGAAAATGTAAACCAAGCTTTTGTTTATTTTTTAATTAAGGTCACAAATACTATTTATATACATTGAAGAGGAAAATCAAATAGTCCTGCTTGTGCCACTTCAGTAGTCACAAATCCCTGTTTATGTGACATGTTCCTGTATAACTTTCTTGAGCTCCAAATTCACGGTCACAGACCCATTTGCAACCAGTCAATAGATGAATGTACATTTCTAATTTTCACATTCACCAAGTCCATCAACCCTTGCAATCCCAAACAAACGCACCACTAGGTAACTCTTAACCACATACTGCCTCTTTGAAGAGATAAGCTGTTAATCATCGAATCCTGAACATGAACTATAGTATACAATATCCCTTAGCAAGGATTTGAGGATTATCTCATCTAATTAGATATAAGCATGTTTTCTAATCTGTGGGCTTAAGCCAAAGCCCAATAAAAAGATTCCTATTGACTTAGACTGTGTTTTGGATCAAGCACAGGGAGAATTTGATTTTGCAATTCAAAGAGAAAGAGACCTTAAAAAAAATGCAGCTAAATGATGAAGGAAGAAAAGCGGTTAACTGAGTTAAATCATCTGGCACGGAAACAGACTGGACATTCCATATCCCTGCTAGGGTAGAGTCTTGAGAAAGCCACTGCTGAGATTTGCTGGATTTCTTTGATGCCATGCTAGTTTTCAGACTCCTAAAAGTAGAGGGCATTCTAGCAGACATACTGGAACATCTTTTATCGTTTATTTGTACAACTGCTTGGCATGCGCAAACACTTTCCAAATAATGATGAAGATAAATTCTCAAAATGGAAGTACAGCTATTGAAAATTCTTAAAAATTTGGTCCCAGAACTCTGCACTGAAATTACGTAAGCCTAGCCTCTAACCAATCTGGAACTGTTTATTATATAACTGTTAATTAATATTTGTTAGTTACATGTTTATTTTCTGTTTAAACCATTATAGCAATGAAGAGTTCACTTCTGCTCTTGGGAAGTTATTCCATTGACTAACAGGAATCACTGTTAGCATGCTTTCAAGTTTCTATTCCTCTGTCTTATTACTCAAGGATAAGAAATCATTCTGCCACTTTATCTCAGCAGAAACAATTCTCCCCTCCTGTGTGTATTCACATCCTTGAAATACTACAGAGTACTTGTCATCTTCCCTCTCAGAGGTCTCCTTTTTCCTGCAAGCTATGAAGCTTTATTTCTGTTACGATGTTCTTCCAGGTGAGTGACCCTTTCATCTCAGACCATTCATAATTCTTCTTGTTTCTCTTTTAAATTCTCTGCAGCCTATAACCTCTTCTTAGTGATGAGATGCCCAACTCAGAACAAGAGGCTACATACTGGCACTACACAAAGAAAAGCTATTTTCTTTCGTCATCTGCAGTGGGATGTCTCCACTCTCTTGCCCTGAATCACACTGGTTTTGTGCACAGAAGGAAGGGCTAGTAGGGAAATGAAAGTTAATTTCACAGATCATATCCATATGCAACTATGCAAGAAAATGGAGATAACTAAAAATGTGAAGTAAGGCTAATAAATATTACTACATGCTTTCTGATAATTTGCTGCATTGTACAAGAGCTAGTTATTCCAAGAATATGACTATTTTAAAATTGTTCAATTATACATGAAATGAGTTATCAGCACATTTCTACAGGAGAAAATGTATTAACGTTCAATTGAGCCTGAACTATTGGTGGAACAGGTGAGAATGAACTGCTGGATACTCTAACAGAAGGTTCAAAATGGCATTTTAATGAATTAAGTACAGATTCATTTGTATATATGAAATCACCACAATGGCCTATTTGGGTCTCACTCAAGTTATATTTCAGCAATATCTGCACGCTACTGGATTGCTTGCTCATTACCAGTCACGTCTGTGCTGGCCTGAGACCAAAGTAGTGTCCTTCCATGATGCAGCGATCTGCTGCTGATAGGAATGGCTATTTAAATGCAATTAGTAATTACTATTAAATCTGACTATAAACCACAAGCACTTCCCTTCTCATTTCATTTTGCAGTCCATCATTATTTGCTTGTTACAGTATCTGTAAAGCAGTAATTCACCCATGGGTTCAGAGCATTAAAAGACCTTGCTCACGAGGCCTGATTCCTCCCACTTGAACGCTTGTGCAGAATGGAGCCATGTCAACTAAGGGCTGTTGTAAAACTGGTATAACAGGGGATCAGGCACAGTGAATGCAACACACTCACTCACATCCACTACAAATGCACACAGACACCTCTGCTCCAATAATTATCATGCTGTCAGTTTGGCAGGACTGAGCTGAAGACCCAAAGCTGGGGAATGGCAGCTCCACTGAAGCTTTCCTTGAGGATTTTGTCTACTATCTCTCATTAACTTGATGATGGAACACAGTACTGTAAGACACGTGCAGATAAAGCTCAAATCTGCACTATCAGCTGTACAAACTGTCCTACAATAAAGTGCATTGTTGATGAACACTTCAGCAGTGATTGCTGGAGCGTGCAAAATCTGTTCTCCTCATGCACTTGAGCTGCAGATTAAATCACTCTAATAAAATGTAAGAAGTTTTCCTACATTCACAGACTGTGCATCCCTGATGCCATCTATTTGATGCAGTTCTCTGGAACAAAGAAGAAAATTGTCAGAAATTCAACCTAGTAAAACTGTTAGCTACAGAAAAAAACGCAAAGGTGAATGTAATTGCCAGATGCTCCAAGTCCTCATTATATCTGCGCTGACAGTGTTTCAGTGCTCGCCTCTTGCCGGCAACGGCATTGCCCTTCCATGTTGCCAAAGCACTCAGGCTAGCGTCAAAGAGCATGCACCTAAGGCCAGGTCCTCAGCTGGTATCATATGGCATTGCTCCAGCCGCTCCACTGTTAGCCAGTGCTCTGCTCCATATGACCTGGCTGTCAACATCATGGAAAAATTATTTTGTTGTGAGCAGCTCATCTTTTTGATAGCTAATTAGGAACTATTTCACATTCAATAAAATCTCTCTTGACCGCTCTCCTACAATTGGATCATTCGGGGGTATTACTTAGGTTTATTCCTCTTTGTGAATGAGCTCATTTCTTTTTCTCTTTTGCTTCTCAGCTCTTCTCTGTGTATTGTTGTCTCCTCTACACATCATCTCAGTGTCTCTCAGAGCTCTCCCATTCATTCTGTGCCATTTCCTAGTCCCGAGATTCTGTTTCAGCTGTCACTCATGCCCTCATTTTCATTCTTTATTTCCCCTTCTTCTGCTTTCACATTTACACAAGTAAAACAGCAAAACAGTTCTTCATCCACTTCCAATATGTTAAATACTAAAATAACACAAAGATTGGAGATTCCAAAGGCAGCACTAGATTTTTTTTCTGAGGCTTTCTGTGGTCTTTGTACCATGTTCTCATTGAGGAGAAGCAAAAGCAAGGAAGAGAAGACTCATAGATGCAGCAGTGGAAAGCAAAAGTGATTGAAAAATGTCAATTAAAAAAAAAAATTAGGTTTAGGCGCTGAAGAAGTAATGAATAAACAGATTGCTCATTGGGCATATAGTTCAATTTTGGCATTAAATTCTCAGGCCTAGTAAGCATAGCTGTCTCAATCTCACAAATTTAAGACTTAGTATGAGCTCGTAAATAAGGATAAAATCTCCAGTACAGTTATTGTCTTGTGAACTGGTTTTTAGCTTTCCTTATCTCTTCCTGAAAAGTTTTCACTGACATTCCTTCTGAGAAAAATAATCTAACTCATGCTATAAACGCAAAGGCAAGATGTGTAAACAAAAGATACCTGGGATCCCAGTTCTCTTCACATACCATTTTTTTTGCACAGATGAAACAACTGCAGATAGATAAACCCATTTAACAAAGAAAATAATCCAAATTGCTGGATCCATCCAAACCTCATTTTCATTTTTACTCAAATAAATAACTAACAATTTAAAGAAAATATCTGATATACAGCATATCTTTAGGCTCATCTTTTCTACCACAATACTACGATCCAACACTTTCCCTTTTCGACTCTTAACTTAAAAGCAGTAACAGTCTACCCTTGACCAAAAATACCCAGATTTTGCATCCCATTAGGACCATCTATGTGAGTCCTTAACTCTAAAAAAAGTAAAACAAGGTAACAGAGTCCTAGCAACAGTTAAAATGTAAAGTAGTGCTTTTTGCCAAGTCTGAATGTCCTTTACAAAGTCCTACTTGATTTTTTTCTAGCTCACTTATATAAATGGGAGTAAATAAATAAATACAAAAATAATTTTCCAAAGGTCACGCAGAAAGAAAGAATGGATTAGCCCATGGTTTAAGCACCAGATCAGACCTTAAAATATGGTGGCTCTGCCACTAAGCCTCCTGTGCAACCTTGCATCAGCCACTTAATATAATTTTATTTTCTACAGATAGCATAAAAAAACCAATACCAGCATGTAAGAACTGTGAAGAACTGCAAACATCTGACAGAGAAGCAGAAGTGTCAAGAACAAAATTCAGGCTTTTGACTTGTGCCCATCTATTTTATGGACAAGACTCTCTCCTTGGATAAGCATAAGCATGTAAGTCAAAATATAGGATGCCTCCAGAAACATGAGCACATTGGGATAGCACATTAAGAAACAAGTCTATTAAATAAAACAAGCAACAATTTCTGAAAGAGAAATTCATACAGCCTTGCACTTTTCTAAACAGTTTTCTTACATTCCCATAGTCATTAAAATGTATAAAAATGATTATTTCCAAAACAGCATTACCATGAATTATCACCACCCCTGTTGCCTAGCAACTGGAGTAATTTTTGAATAGTGAGCTATATAAACCAGTATCTGGAGTTTGTGCAAATGGGTATTCATTTGAGAGTTTAAAACACATTCATCTTGGAAATCAGAGGCAGATAATGCAGCAGCAATGTAAAGCTGAAATGCTCTTAAAAAAACAAAATGGCATGAACAATTACTGCAGTTTAGCAAAACCCTCCTCCTGTAGCAGATCTGAGCCCTGTCAAACTTGGCCATGGCAGGAGCTGACTCCCTTGTGCTTCCTTGGGCTTGCAAGTGCTCCTTTCTAATTTTTATGAAGATATTTGACATTCCTGTAGTAAAAACAATTACTGCCCAGTCTTTTTTTTATTTTTTCTTGTAAGTCAAGAGCAAAAGAAACTGGTGATATTAAATGGCAATATATTTAAGTAAAATTAAAAATTCTATTTTTGTATAACATACTGAGCTGGAAGAACTCACTGGTTCATATAATGACAGAATGAGGTGCTTAGTAAGGTTCAAAATAGGTCTGGACATTAATAGTGACAAAGAGATAGCCCACTGAGATATTAGAGAGAGATTATAAGCACATATATAAAAGGCACAAACTCCCAGAAACCACAGCCTGGTCACTCATTAGCTGCATGTGGTTGCCCATTATGGGGATTCTTGCCTGTTCTTCAGATCCATCTGGAATTTAACTTTACATGCAGGACAAGATCCCAAACCATATCAACCTGTATTATTTGATGTCTGAGAATTTCTACATTACTTTCTTATAACTTTAGGATACAAGTTCCTGCTCAAGGTAGTGTCAATCTGTGTTACTATTCCCAAAATGGGGGGGTGGGGATGTTCCCAAGGGCAAAAGATTCCAATTTAATGGCTTCCAAGGTTTAGCCTTACGGGTAACAAAAAAAAAAAAAAAAAAAAGAAAAAAAAAGCAGAATGTGCTGAACACCAGCATGTGTTTTTCATAAAGACTGCAGGCAGAGAGGCAAATTCATCCCTGGCATAAACACACAGCCCACTGAAGGCAATGCAGTCGCATCTGCTTATACCAGCTATGAATCTGAGCAAGCTTTTCCCTACAACTACTACCTGTGGAGATAAAGCTGGATACAGCACTGATGGCAGTTTAAGAGCCTACAGCCTCTCAGAGTTTAGATAACTAAATTTCTGCAGTAAGAGAAAACCTGATGTCTATGAAATTGTGAGTTTCCGGGCTCCCAGGAAGCCATGCAGTGCTATAAAAGACTTAATGGCTGTTTAACAGCTCAGATAAAGAAAAGATGCTCCATTTTGTCTGCTGCTCTATGGAAATTTGCTGAGACCACACACACCATGTGCAGTGCTGTCACATAAGAAAACACTTCTGTTGTTTTCCTTTGGTCAAAAAGGTAGTGGCAGTTAACAAAATTCTAATTTATCCTTAACAATGAAAGGGAACACCCCTAAAGAAAGGGAAATTATCACAGCCAGATGGGCTAGCTGCTGCTCTAAACAAGAGGTGCTACTGAACAGGTATCACATCAGTCTATGGGGTGCTCAGCGTCTTCTACGATGCAGCACACTGCCCCCTCAACTTCTCCACCGAGGAGCAGCACACACCTCGATCACTGTGAAAATAGAGTTTGTGCTCACCTAGCCACCAAGACACTTATTTACATTGCTCATGGATAGATCACATTTGGGAAAAAAAAAAAAAAATGCTTTCTGCAGCCTTCTCAGCAAGAAGTGGACAAAATTTGCTCCAAAATATGACAATATGTTTTCCAAATTACATTTTAAAAGTCCTCCTTAGAGATAGAGACATTGTCTCTGATTTACAGATCACAAATCATTACTCTGTATTTATATACTATACAATCTGCTCTTATAGGACCAATTTCAAGAGGAGATGCTGGCCTGAAGAGAGCTTTTGTGTCCTTTCAGCAGTACAGAAACACTGATGAGCAAGTGTGCTGGCACTTCTGGCTGTGCAAGCTCAGAAGGGCAACAGCTGGGAATCACAACAGAAAGAGATTGGTAGTGCAGCAAGTAGAAGACATCTTTGGTAATGCTTCTCTCCCAGTCAGGCATGGCCAGGAAAGAGAGCTGTTGTATTTGGTAACTATTCCTTGTATGTTTAGTTCCAACCTAGGGAGCATCATTAACGTAAATTTTCTGTTCCTACATTTTGCCTTCCCTTCAGTCCATAAAAACTGACAGGAAGGAAGACAGAGTTTTGAAAAGCATAGTGTGAGCTACACACAAGCTATTTTCACACTACAGCTAGGTGCATGCTCCACAAAACATTTAATGAACATTTTTGTGTACAAATTTGTTTGGCCCTTAACTGAATTCCAGTCTGACCAAATTCCAGGAACAGGAATATTTCCACAGAGGATGTTTTAAGCCCAGGCTGCCAAATAATTTTGGAAAATAAATGTTAGAAGAAAAACAAAATTATAACCAAACTCAATTCATCTTTTTTTTTTTCCCAAGATGAAGACAAAACCAAAGAAGTAAAACTTCTAAATCTTGTATGAACATGAGAAAATAATCATGTTTGCAGCTTTTAATATGATAAAAAGAGTAAAATGTATGGACTGACATAAGCTCTGTGAATGACTTGGTTCATTTTTCGTGTCATCCTGTTGTTCCTAACTCCAGATCTCATATATATGTCCTTCATGAATGGTGATGTTAATTAGCAGTTTGATTACAAGAAGGTACAGTAAGCCATTCCTGTGATGCTAGTTGTTTCTCCCTAGGCTTTAGGCTAGAGAAAAGCAATACCATCCACAAAATCAGAAATTTCTCAGTAAGAAGGGGATGTATGACTGTCTGGGTTGGGTAATGAATACAAACTTGTTTTCAGACCTGCACGCACAGCAAATGGGGTGAGACAATGAAGAAGAGAAATGAGTACAGAACATACCCACTATGTGAGCGATTCCTCTAGTTTCCCAGAAGCTACCTGCAGCAGCAAAGGCCACTTGTCTGGTGTGACAAATAGGGCAAAATTTCTTTTTTGCAAGTGAAAGGCTGACACTGAGATTCACACAAGATCACAGAAAGAATCTCATAACAAACATGCATGCTTATTGTGACATATTTTCATGAAACTAAATTCCACACAATGGACAGGATAATAATCTTCTCTATAGTGCTGTATTATGGCAGCAATGTTTGTGAAGCAAATACGAAATGGGCTCTCAGATGCTTTGAAACATTAAAAAAATCTTTGATCAGTCAAAGAAAACAAAATCCTAATGTGCTGAACTTCAAGCCTTAAGATCTTTAAGACACCTGGGTCCTATTCATAGGCTTCCTCCTTTGAAAGCTGAATGTCACATACAGTGTAGTTACCATACGTAAGGTTAGATCAGGTGTCACTGGATCCTAGGCAGGTTTTGCCATACACCTCAGAACGGCCGCACTGACTCCAGCAACTGTCTCCCTCCTTACTCCGAGTGTGCTTCAGGCCCAGACGAGCAAACTGCTGGCAAGCATCCTCTCATTAGATGCAACATAGAATACCACTTACTTGTATGGGATGTGTTTGCTGCCATTGACAAGGGCGAGGATGACATTGCCCAGCGCTGACAATGAGAGACAGAGGCCAGAGCTTCCCTCCCGGTTTTTGCCGAGCACTTTCACGCAGCTACCAAGGTCAATAAGGTGCAAGCGGCTGCGACCTCCAGACACTGCCATAAACAAAAGAGAGCAAACAGTTAGCATGTGCCTGCAAAAGCAGCTTCCCAGGAAAGCAAAAGAGTTGCCACAACTTGGAAAGAGGAAACAATCCAGAGACCTTTCCTAATTTATCTTTGCAGCAACAATCTGTCAGCCTTTATTGCTGTACGTTGCTGTCCAGTCTGGACTTGCTTAAAAACTACTGAGGTTTTCAGTACTCACCCGCTCCTGCAGATTTAATTCTGCGGGAGTCACCACTGTGGGTTTTTTGTGTTGTGTTGTGTTGTTTTGTTTCGAATACAGCCCTATTAGCCTGTACCTGAGTTGGCTCTGTTTCTGTCTGTGTGATTACTGCTCCTCTGCCGGGAAAACTACAGGCTGGGCATTGCTGCGTGGTGAGCAGCGATCCTGTGGTAGCTTCAGCCTTTCTTTTATCTTTCTCATCTTGAACACTGGATCTTCAAAAGAACCTGTGGCATCTGTGGGACATTCAACTTTGCTTTAAGTCTATATACTTTTATATTATCATTAGGGCTAACAAAAACTTCACCATGCCATGGTGCCAAGCTGCCAAGCTGCTCTGTTCTGAAAATAGTTTCTGTAAAACTGGTAGTGGATCCCTATATTTTTTTCTTGTTTACTCTGTATCAACATCACTACATTTAAAATGAAAGGATGCTGACTTTCAATCATCAAAATTAACAGACCTTTGCTCTCATTAAAAACCTATGGTTCCTTATGGACCCAGGCATGGGGACTATGCAGACTTTAAAGAAGTGATTCTAATTCTCTATTATCTCCTAGCTGTTTTTATTTTTCTTTCTTTTGATCTTTGACCACTTCTCCCTATTCTCAACAGTTAGTTTAGAAGCAATCTGTAGGAAAAGACAGTTTTATTTCAGGATTATAACTCAAAAGTTAAGAGCAGTGTTTGAGGACACAAACATAACTTAAACAGGAGTGGAAATACTTTCACATCTGAGTTTACCTCTATGCAAATAAATTCACAGCCATTTTGACACAGCACCTTAACTCAAGCATCTGGTAAAAAAAACCAACATTAGTGGTGGGAGGAGACCAATTCACAAGCAAAGATGGCAATGGGAGCAACCACATTAGAAAAGAACTTTCCAGATATATTTAATTGCTTTGGCAATGTCTTATCAGCCATAAGCATGTTTTTTTCAATGACCCTGCATTCAATAGCTGTGGTGCCATGCCATGGTACACAGGCATGTAGGTGCCACAGAAGGTAGAAGAAAATACCTTCACATAGATATGAGAAGACAACACTTTAAAAAATTCTACATATCGTCAAAAAGGTGATACGCAATCATATTATTTTTCAGATTTGCTCATAGAAAGTCTACTATGAAAATTTATATAAATATAGAAAACATACAGCTACTAAAGGTATACATAACTATTAGCTGTAATTTAAAACATATTAACCTACACCAAAAACGTAAGGAGAGACAGATTTAATTTTGCAAGCACTGCAAAACACAGGGCTCACTGCTTATTGAGACTACCTGGCATCTTGCATGACACAAAATTTTCTGTAAAAATTTCTGTAGAATGTATTATATATAATTCTATAGTTCTGTTTCAGTTGTAGGTGACAGCTAACTAAACTGAGCAACAGTAAAACTACAAGTAGATTTTTATTATAAAAGAAAAAAAGAAATATTAATAAAGAGAAAGAAGAGGAGAAGAAAATGAAAGAAAAACAAAGAAGAGAGAAAAAAAAAAGAAAGAAGAGAGAAGACTTTTTCTGTGAAAGTGGTTTATGCTATGGGATTTGAGAATAATATTCCAAAAATGTAGTCAGCATCTCTGTCAACAATTGTTAAAATACAGTAACTTCTGTATTATAAGCCCTGTTAGTTCTTCAGCTACATCAAGAATTAGACAAGACAGGACTTCCATGTATTAAATTATACTGTGATATCGGTTAAGTCATGCTGAGTATCACAAAACAGAAGTGAAGAATAAATGTCTGATTAAAACAAATGTTGGTAGTTACACATTGAAAATGCTGTAACAGTCCGCAGATTGTATGACAACCCATTTAAATGTGTCCACGGAAGTTTCAACACTGTGCTCTCAGTGGTGGGAAGAGGTGGGATACTTCTCATGGGGAATTATCCACATGTACTACAGGCTCCTGCACTCGCTGCAGAAAATCAGGCTTCCCTGGGGAACCGTCCAGGCAGCTGCAGCTTCACCTCCTCTGAACTGCTCATGGAGGACTTTTGCCTCCTCTCTGAGTTCTTAAAACTCTTAGACTTAAGAGCCCCTGAGTCTTCTAAGACTGCTACACTCAGAAGGCTGAAATTACCTTTTCTGAGTATTCCCCAAAGATTTCCTTAGAAAAACAAAGCATTTAGTTGCTACTGAAAATGACTGCAGGTGACTTTACTGAATTACATATAATATTTTTTTTTCTTGTTGCTGAGATTATTGGACATTGGGGAAACAAAAGAAAATGAAATAAATCACTACCTTTCAAAATCTCAGTCATATTGTTTCCCCACATACTCCTATTACACAGTCTGAGGAAATCCAGAGTAAGAGAAATTACTGGATATTTCCTTATTATTTTATTTACAAGTCAAAGTAAGACGTTTTTAGAATGGCAGATCCCCCTTGCTTGATCTGAAAATGAAGTTACCTGTTAGCCAAGTTCTCCACTGATGTGCCTGGCAAGTACAGGATAAAGAGGAGAAGTGGAACATCCTAACGCTTATTTTTGTCTATGGCCACTGAGACTTTGCAGAGCTGACAGCTGAAAAATGACTGTGCCAGTTCTGCCACAATGCCATTTATTTCAACGGTGCTAAGCCTGCTTCATGACATCCCTGGTAATGAATCTAACAAGGAGGTAAGTACAGTACCAATGCGTTATTCTAACAGTCATTTTTTACCAAAATCATGCGTTAGCCAGTCCTTTAATCCTTTAGAAGCTGGCTGTCTTCTTTTTTTTTTTTTTTTTTCCCTATCCTTTCTTAATCCTGTTACTGGAATCTATATATCTCTACTATCTTCATGGTTTTTTTTTTCCTGAAAAGTCCTTCATTACAGCAGGAGACAGTGATAATCACTAGGCGCCCTTTCTGAGCAGCTGGAATTCCCCCCTCATTCAATTATCAGGGAGATCTGACCCTGCCTGGCTTGTGAGGCCACTCAGATATGGGAACTTGACAAGGTGGTGGTATGGTCACGAGACAAAGATATAACTAAAGGCAGTGGGCAAAGCATGCCATGTTATAATCCAACAAGATCATGTCTTCTTTTTTTTTGAAATGAGTCATTATAGCCACAGGAAAATATTTTTTCTATTTTACTAACTGCATTTGAAAATAGTAGAAAAGGACTGTGCGTACATGTACTTGCATGCAGTAAAAAGCATGGAGCATTAAATAATTGTAATAATAATTCCCTCAAAATCAGCCATATTTAATCCTATGAACAGTCTTTTTGAGCATTCACAGTCTTCCCTTCCACCGCAGGGTGGTTAATTAATAAACCCTTAGTTAATTGAGATTTCTGCCTGCCAATTCCACAGGGGTTATTACTTAAACACATGCAAACTGTATTTCCATTTACAGCAACTTTCTGGTTTTCTCTTATAAGTACAGTCAATGTAAATTTTCTGTATTCAAACATTAGACATTAATACTGCAGTGGTGTTCACCCTCTACACATCACAGCCTGCAATCTATTCCGTATTACAAATAACCTGTGGAGAGCCAGGAACTGAAATATATGCTATTTCTGCAGAATTGCTTAAGCCCATAAATTTATAGAAGCAGAGGTCTCTGGTGTCTTTCAAACAAACATTTTTCCCTGTAAAAAATTATTTTTTTAAAAAAGAATTTTAACATGAAAGTTTTCTTTCTTGGTGGAGGTGATTCTTATATTATACAAATCTTCTATCACTGGAACTTAGTGAAAAAAAAACCCCTCTGTATATCTCCAGTTCTCCAGTTATAAACAACTTACGAGACTGGAAATAGAAGATAAATATAATAAAAAATATAAATAGTGTGAGTCATATGAAACCTTTGAAAATTACAGGAACATCTAAGTAGACATGGAAGCATCTTTTCCTCATTTACAGGTGGGAGATGGAAGTAAAGACACAAGCCAGTGAAAGCATCTATGGCAAAGAGAGGGACCAAGCCAATCTGAAAAGCCCAGAGCCTCTACAAAGACCCACGAGACTCCTTTGTCCACACATAATTGGACCAGCAACTAAAATATCATGTATCTTCAAGAAAAGGTACAGTTTATGCATTGCCAACATCAGCTATTTAGGTGCTAATGTAAGGGTGGCAAGGAATTCCCTTTGCCACAGTATGTTAATCCATGACCTCAACACTATCAGTAAAGATAATACTAAAAGCCAATTTGAAAAGCACTTTGGTTTTCAGGTACAGAGGCCAATACAGTGCTGAAAACTGACTGTTAGTATCTCCACAATGGCAACTAAATTGACAAGTGATGGTAATGGTCTCCAGTGGCCTTTAATGGCCTTTCGTGGGTCTTTACCAGGCAGGTAAAGATCAGTTCTGCTGGTATGAATGGCCCCACTCCATGCTGAATGGAGAACTCTGCTAATTACCATCACTAAAGAATATTGTTTAAAGGCCTGTTTAAAGCCAGTTTCCAGGCAGGCTTGGAGGAGACAGAAGGGAGCGAAGGATAGCTTACTTCCGCCTTTGCCGCTCTTCTCCATGCGGTACTGGTAGATGTGCAGAGTGAAGAGCATGTGGGAGTTGCGGTGATCCTCCTCATCGCAGTCCCGCTGGCTGCTGCGACGTGAGGCGATGGCGGCATCAAGGAAGAAGGCAGCCTTCTCTGCCGTAGGGGCGCGGAGCTCACTCTGATTCTGAAGCTGTGGGTTAACACAAAGGAGAAATTACCTAGGAAGTCCCACACAAGTCAACACTACCAGACAACTTCCCATAGTCAATGCACACTGTAGGTATGTTGGCTTCTGATGGGACCAAAAAGAAGGCTGTGCCCAATGGAATGAGACCCTCCTGACACTGGCAGTGACCATACCATGCCCTCCAGGAGACCCACGATTGAATCCAGGCTTTTGAGGGTTCTCACCTGGGGTACTTCTGATTGCAGTTGTTATATATAAACCCCAGCAACTGGAAACCATCCTACAGGCTGGCCAGATGCATAAATTTGTTCATTCACTTTCCCAGAATTTTAAGCTATTTATGCTTATTAGTTATTCATTATTGTCATTATTTTTCCTGCCTTTTCTTTTTCCCCCCTGCATTGCTGGCTCTGGCAATCACTGTGTCCTTCTGATGGTTAGAAGTGGAAAAAAAAAATTGTGGAAGATATGTTAATCCCAAACTCAACAATTGGTGGAGACTAGCAGGGACAGAACTATGTGTTATCTTTCAGAAAGTGTTCAAAGGTAGCAGGCCACAGATAAATCTGGGAAATAACAGGACTGAAGCTCATGTTCTGCCCCATAGCATGTGGGGAGCAGAACAGAAGAGAAGCCATTTTCTTGTCCCTTCATGCCACGAGCTTACATACCTGCTCATGAATCAGAGAAATCCATTAAATGGAAGAAGGCAGGTAATGTACATACATTCACATTTGTTGGACCTCAATCCCAGTCACCAGCCTGCTCTTATCTCTCCAAAGTGACAGACAGCATAGAAGGGTAGATATTATTAACCCCCCATAATATTAGGAACATATGTGTGTTTTGTGTCACCTAAGATTAGTTTCTCTGTGGAAGGGACGTGTGACAGTGCAATCTGATGGCATTAGTTCGGGCAGTATGCAGACCTGGCTCACAGCCCATAGGGTAGACTTGTTTTGCCTGGCATAAAAGCAGTCAGGAACTCCCATTCTCCAGGTTTGTTCCCCTGCAACATAACACAGCTAAAAATTACATCCTGCTGAAGAAGACAGTGCTCCTATCTTCTCTTTGTGACCATCAATCAGCCAGAGGAGGGATAAAGCCATGGCTGCGCAGGGGATGGGGTGACACAGCTGACGGCTCAGCTCTCTCTAGAAAGAGGGAGGGAGGCAGGAAGGAGTTAACATGGCAAGCAGAAGGCAGGCCAGTCCGTGGGCTGATCTCACTAATGTAAGCAACAAGAAAATGTGCATACTTGGAAAGGCCCAATGACAGACAGTATGACATATGGTGATTATTCATTTGCCATACACACTGCTGATTTTGCATATCTCTATGGCTATAATATAATATTCTCCCTTCACTTGAGGATTTTGAGAATTCAGGTGCAGGACACATGACTCCAGAATGTCGCTATGTCTTCTAAACACACCTAAAAAAGCTTTTTTTTATGGCAATTTAATTCAGTATTTTAACACTGCAGAGATGCATAGACATCTCATGGAGCTACCTTTCCACCATTAATCTAAAATAATTCATTTTGTATATGGCTCTTCTGTCTGTATCTATAGGAAATCAGTAATAATAATGAGATATTTATTATTATTGCTATTCTGCTTGAATACCATAGTAAAGAAACTTAACTGGCCCATCTAGCACTCCAACAGGAACTGTGAAGACTCAAGTCTCCCATCTTATATTCACTACACTGCACTCATTACTGGATACCAGAGGGTGAGATCTCTTGTGATACTGTAAGTATTTCATAAAGCTCTAAGGCCAGGAATCAAGAGAGAATGAGAACTCTAATTGTTGCTTAAAATCAAGATGCAACTTTGGGGGTAGTCCTTGGGTAGAACGGAAAAGAATGGAAAATATGATCTAAGTATGTCCAAAAGGCTTAAACCACAAAGAGATAAAACACAAAATTTATTACTTGCTGTTTAAAATATCATGATTCCTGACTTTTGTGGCTGTGAATCATGATCTCTAAATGCTTGGAGCTGGAAATAGGGTACATAACCCTGTAGGTCTGTTCCCTCCTCCCTCCATTCCTCACCCTTGGATAAGCAGTGCTCTGCAGGTTCTGATGGAAGTAGCTTTTGCCTTTAAGGTTGAAAGAATGTATCCAAGCTCCATCATGCTGGTTTTCTCCTTCTTCATCTACTCACACAAAAATCAGATTCACTCTCTCACAGACAGCAAAATGAAAGAATAGGCCTTTTTTTCCCCTCAAACCAAGAGGTGGGAAAAAAACAGGGCTGCTGAGACTTTCTAGTGGTTACCCAGGAAATACATGAGCCAGCTACTCATTCCTGCTAAACCTCCAAACCTGAGAAGAGTTCAAGTTATTCTTGGCTTGCCCAGCTCAGGAATTTATTTCTTGGCAGCAATTAATAAGTAGCGATTAATGCTTCCTGCAACATTGCTAATGCAAGTGCTATAAATAATGTAGTTTATAAAGAGATAAACAGCCATATTAATGGCCTCCAGCTATTTGTGCAGTACTGTAAATATTTTAGCTTGTTGTTTTACAAAAGAGAGATCACACTTTCTTTTTATTTTTTTTTAAGATTGAGGTGAATTTTTGTTTGCACTGAATGTTTTCACATTTTATTGCAAACACAAGTCCCTGCTTAACATCAGTTATACCAGAGGTACAAATATTTAGGCCAGGAGAGCAGATGGCTCTGCAGCTGCAAGTCATAAAGTTCTTGCATGTTTCAAAGTAAACACTTTCAAGTCTATAAACTTTATGCTCTGGGTAGTTCTTGAATTTGAACCATCTCAATAGCTAAAAAAAAAAAAAAAAATCCATATTGCTTATTTCAGTGTAAAATGAACTTTGGATTCACCTGCATGCCACAAATGGGGTCTTCGCAGAGGTAGACACCTGGGGACTGGCCATCTTGCAGGCTGCCTGTAGCCACTTCTGACAACAAGTCTCTCAGATTTTCTTCTTTCCCCGACACTTCCACTGCAGAAATTCGGACTGAGAAGCGGGCTCCTGTCTTCTCTTTGCGTTCATTAATCAACTTGAAGAGCCAGGAGATGGCACAAGGGATTATGCCGAGGTTTTGCATGGAATCATCCTTCCCAATCATGGTGTATGACTTCCCTGTCAGGAACAGGAGGATGGAGAAAAGATAACAACATCACTCCCTGGACCTTCACAGCTTTCTGCCAAGAGAGGTTACCCTGCACAGCTTCACGAAAACAACTTCTTTGCTACAATAAGGAAACTTAGCAAGGGAGAAAGACAGGCAAATAGACAAATAGTACATGGAAAATGGAGAGCATTTTAAACCAACAGATGAAATCTTGAGCTGCTTTCAAAAATCATCACCTCATACATTCCCCTAATATCCCCTATTCCCCAGGCAGGGCGCTGCAAGTCCCTAGCACACAGCACTGCATCCTCTCATGTGGGTGAATAGTGGGGGGAACTGAGCAGAGCAGGAGTGCTATGGTCCCCCAAGATGCCTGCTTTAGATACTGTGAGTGGCTATTCTTTGGATACCATTTTACTTCAAAGCACTGTATTATGCTCCATACGCTGGGGTTAGGATTTACATAAGCCTGGTCCCAGCATCATACAGATGTAACTTCATGCAGAAACAAACAAACAAACAGGTGCATGTGGTCATTTGGTGCCCAAGTGGGTCCACAACAAGAAATATTTTGTCTAGGTCAAAACCTTCCCCTGGTTTGCTATTATTTGACTCTGCAATTATAGCTCTGGCTTGTCTCTGCTGTAAAAGTTTGCTGATTAAGAACAGACACAGAGGACTATCTTATACTGCTTTAGGTGTCACTGCATATAATGCTTTTAGACAAGTTTTCTAAAGCTCCTAAATTTATCTGCCAAATGATAAAGGTGATCCTTTCAGGCAAGTACTTGTGGCTTCTTTACCTAGTTTCATTTCTTATGCTGAATCTATGCGGAAAAAGATCAGTGAAGAAAATATTTCTACGCATATGTTTGTGGCAAGGTCTAGATGTGTCCACGGTTGGTGAAATGGCAGTGGTGCAGTTAACGAAGCAACTACAGAGACTCAGCTCATGCTCCAGCAAACCCCTAGCTAGGCCACCTCTCTAAAAGACATGCAGCACTTGTGAGACACAGTTATCCAGTGTCTTTCTTTTCCATCTCATCTGACATCTCATGTTTGGCAGGTCACAGGGGGTTAAACATCCAAGTGCTCATCCTAGTGTTAATCCTGCCTGGCCCAGAGGGGCCATCACAAACATCAAGTACTTGAGTGGATACTCCCAGCCTTTACACACCTTGATAAAAGTGGTATTTTGGCAAACAGTCTCCAATACCAAGCACATTTGTAAAATTGTGGATCATTGGTAGATCATTCATTAACAATTGAAGACAGTGCTAAAAATTGCTATAGTACTCATGGGACGGAATGAAGCAACAACTCAAAGATAATGTCTGTTTCAAAGAGCATGCTGTCCAACATTCAGACAATGCAAAGTGAATAAATGTGTAAGTGAGAGGTGAAGGTGTACTACAAGGTCATGCAGCATCCCACTTTCAAATACAATTACTATGCACAGAAAAATGAAAGTTTGTTTTCCCTAATCTAATATACTAGCAATCTTGGGTTTAAAATATTCACTCTGCTGCTTGAGTAGGGATATTTAACAATACCAACCTAGCTTGGCATGGCCAAAGCAGAACACGCAGCCATCTGCCCCATTGACCACGGACTGGATCACCTCAGCCACAGTCCCAGCACATACTTCAGCCTGTCACAGATATTAAAAAAAAAAAAAAGGAGACAAAAAGAAAGAAAAGAAAACCATTAACAATAATAAGGAAAATCAATAGAGTATTTTCACTGGAAAATGGTCATAATGTCATCAGTGCTCCAGATAGCATGTTGAAGTATCAAAAAGTCTAATTCTGCTTGTCTCATTCATGTGACCTACGCTGTTGGTGGGAATGACATCACTTGTGTAAGCGCATGAAGCAGGACTTTTGCTCTGTGTCACGTACGTTTCATTTGCTGAACCATCAATGTCCTTTGTGGGGTTAAACAAAACACACATACTGTAAGGGGATGTAGTTAGTTTGTTGGAATTGCCTATTTAGGGAAACTTAAAAATACATTTTTGATTAAAAACCAATCAAATGCTGCGGAATTTTTACCGGCTGTATTATTTGCCCAATTATGGACTGAGTTCCATTCCACTAGCAGGTGGGTAAGGAGCGTAAGAGGAACAAACAGCCTCTTTGGTATTAGCTAGGTGACACTTCCTAAATTTTTCTCTACATTATTAAGAGTCTTTTTAGCAGCAGTAGGCTCCATCCTGAAGACTGTAGCAGTATTTTAAGAAGTACAACACACAAATTCACCCATGGCATTCTTAGATGTAAGGTTCAAGCAGGCTGAATGGTCTACAGTGCTTCTACAACAACTGCCTATCAACAGTGGGTGAAACTAAATCATTTGCAGTTTAGGCTTTTATGTGAAGCACTTTGCATTTGACAATAAATCCTGTAAATTCACCTAGTTCATGGGTATTTCTACACAATCTCTATAACAGTAAATAAAATGAGCCAATAAAGCAACTGTTCACAGGCCAGCCCTTGAACTGCATCCAGGCATTAGTCTGGGAGGTGCTAGCTGCCTGGACCAGAACTAAGTCAGGGATTGACCTAATGATACGATCACACGACAGTGCTTTAGCTGGCCCTGTGTCCTAGCTCTGTTTAGTTTATGAGTACAGAAACAGCCTTAGAGTACCGTTTTCTAATTATACTTTGCAAAGTTACTTTTCTATTGTCCTCCTCATGAAATCTGGGTAACATATTTCATCGAACTAGAGAAGTCTAATAAAAATAAGAAATCTGAATATATACATATGAATAAAGATCTGGGGACTAAAATCTCCATCCTCCTATTGTAAATTGTTCAACACAACACTGTAAAAATAATCCTTGACTTCTTAATGAATAGAGGACTGCATTAGAGAGCTGCAGTTCCAATCAGATTGCTGTATACAGCAAATAATAAGGTTTTATAATATGCAATATCCTGCTGATATTGAGGATTTTCCTACTAGGCAACATTTAGCACATTTTTTGCATGTATAATTTTAGGAGCAATTATTTACAGTAAAGAATAAAGCAAGCACACAATTATTGAGATACAATTTAATAAACTGATTTCATTACTGATTACATTGGCAGATGAAATTCAGCCCTGGTCTAACTCCACTAAAAGTACTACTGTTGCAGCAGAAATAAATTTGGCTTTGGTGCATGCTATTGTTTAGATGACTATTCTGATCATACGTTGCCTACCTGTGATGCATCTTGGGGGAAAACTGCATCGAAAGCAAACATCTTGGGTGGAACCTGGCTGCCCCTTTTCTGGAATGCATTCTGACCTCCACAGGCCAATGGGTCATACAGCATGATTTGCTTCTTACGGGGGTCAACTTTTAAGAAAGAGCTGGACTCAGACGTGTCTCTGGCAAGCGTGGAAGAAATGCGCACCATGACTTTGACCTGTCAGCAAACACACAAAAAGATGACTGCATTTGATTAGTCTGTTGGCTGCTCTAGACGAGTATGTTGAATGAACTTTCCAATTACACTCGATCAAATCATACCTGCTTGCTGTAGCTAGTGTCTCAGTAGAAGTCAATGAAGATACAGGAATTATTATAGGCAGAATTTGGCCTAAAATACACAGTGAATAAAGCCAGAACTCATCTCCATCTACTTCAAGAAGCAACTTGTGCATTTAGAATTACAAGGTACCTCATGGTCTTTTAGTATTGATGTTAGTTAAGTAAAATGAAGAGGCATTACAACACTTTGTCTTACTCTCAATATAAATTGAAAATTAACTGTACCCCAGTGGCCCAATTAAGAAAGCTGAAAGGTAATCTAGACTGCTAAGCTATCAGACCTGCTGTGGTTTCTATGAAGCAGTCTGATCAATAAAAGCACATAAAAGTCAGATCTGCAATTTAGACCTTTCCGATTCTACTTGAAACGCAAAAAGATTAAGAGCTCAGTTTGAAGGGTTATCATCAAAGAGTTGTGAAGAGTCCTGTTTTAACAGTCAGATTTTGAAATTATCGTCAAGGGAGTGGAATGTAATAAGCAACTAAAGATTTGCTAAAACATGTTAGCTCACAACTCATTAAATGGCTACATAATAAGACATTATTTCTAAGACAAAAATACATCTTCATGGATTTAATGCAGTTATATTGCGTCCTTAGTCCAGTTAGTAAGCAATTTAGAGGTAAGTAAAACTGATGGCAATCCATCTGGCTTTGGTTCTCCTCATAAAATCACCATCTGCAGACATAAGATTTCCCGAACTTTACAGGGCAAAAGTCACCTCTGTGCCAGCTCTTGCCTCTAGCCACACCTGCACACACTTTGTCCTGGAGCAGACTGATTTTCACACCAACCAGGCAGCATTTTTATCTTAATGCTCCTTAACTGTATGTCACTTGTACCAAACCCACCCATGGCTGGCATGCAAAGTTACCTTAGCACTGAGTGGGAGCACATCTGCTGTTGGAATAGCAGATGCACCCTGGGAGGAGGTTGTTGCCCTAAAAGTCAGACAAGCCTGCAGTTCCTCTTGGTGTCACTGAGAGTGATGCTCCTTGTATGTAGATCTCACTTCATGCTAGCTTAAACTCATCCCACATAGAAATAAATCAGATGCTTTGAAAGGTAAAATCTGGGCAAATTCATTTTGGACACAACTCATTTGAAGACCACAGAACGACACCAGAGATTAATTGAGATTATTCGGTATGTTTGTGATATCTTCTCTATATGTCTGTGAGTTAAAGTGGTAATTTGACTCCACATATTTTTACCTGGGGAAAAAAGTTAACAGTAGATGGTGAAATGGTCACAAATCTGTGCACATGATTTCAGTTTTACTCCGTTAGTTGAGGAAAATAGGAAAAAATACAGCTCGGGTGTGAATGGGTTCTCTTCTCAACTGCTCAGCTGAGCTGTTTATGAAACCTAACCTCTAACTGGAAAAAGCCACTCCTAATATTTTGCCAAACACATTCTTCTAAACCCAACCCTAAGAAGAGCTGATTTCTACTGAGGACAAAGGCAGCCAACACCCTTGGTTAATTCACATGAACTAGGCAAGGTTTGAATTTTTATTCCAGCCCTAGGACTCCTGGCAGCTCAGAAGGGAGGCAATAGTTAAGTTAGCAGGGAAGGGAGGGAGTACTACACCAAATCCTAGAGAAGCAAGAAAACAAAGAGCTGTATCAGTCTTGATAAGTTCTCCTATTTTCAACTTCGGGCGCCTTTGGCTTTTTCTACTGTGTCCCACATTTTTAAACAGATGCCAATATCAAGAGCGTTAGACATCTGCTGAAAGCCAAAATAAATGCTTAAATTAAGTACTTGCTTTGCTTTAGAAAACTATTTCCCTATAAGTTTATGTGTATTTTTGGCTGCTATGAATCCATGTCCTCTAGTTCCTTGATCCTTATGTGCAAAGGAAAGTTAACTGAACACCCTGGGGCTAAGCTTCTTTAGGGTTTGGGAGAATGGATAGTGCATGAAATTTAACAATCCTTCATATACAGGCAATCTAAGAATCCTTTCTGGCCTCAAACTGTACGGGCATGTGGTTTTAACTTCAGTTACGCCAGTTTTGTTGCAGTATAATACCACTGGCTTGGGTCCTGATTTAAACCTGTTCACACAAAATCAGATTAATACCTGTCACTTCTTACTGAAGTAATACTGCAAATCCTTCTAACTTCCAACAGCTATAGTGACAGAAGCTGAGGCATCAGGTTTCTCTTTCCCTGGAGTAAAAGACCCATTTAACAGAAATCCTAAGAATTTACCAGCATCAGATAAACTGAATGAACCACTATTAAAAAAAAAAAAAAGAGGTCATCTCAGAAGCCCCAGGAGTTGTCTAACAGTATACATTTCTGACCATTTGGCTCCTCAACCCTGGCAAATATAGACATTTCTCAAGAAA
This sequence comes from Ardeotis arabs, assembly GCA_011801015.1. Taxonomy (NCBI): domain Eukaryota; kingdom Metazoa; phylum Chordata; class Aves; order Otidiformes; family Otididae; genus Ardeotis; species Ardeotis arabs. The sequence continues at coordinate 24,920 of JAAGAY010005432.1, forward strand.
ATCAGTGTTATTGCCATGAACCTTTGTATTTCCTGTGCATTGAGGATTTTTTTTTAAGACTTAATGGTTCAGAGAATCATAGAATCACTTAGGTTGGAAAAGACCCACAAGATTATCAAGTCCAACTGTTAACCCAACACTACCAAGTCCACCACTAAACCATGTCCCTAAGCACCACGTCTACATAGAATCACGTAGGTTGGAAAAGACCATGTTCATGTGTGTTAGGGCAGAGGAATATTATATTTATTACATGTGGGTATCCTGACAGCTGGACCACTTCTTACTCTGAAGCTAGTTTGTTTGCAGCTGGCATGAAGATATCTGTGCACCTTGGCTCAGCTTATCATGGCCGATTCCTCTCACCTCAATTTAGACCAACCTGACAGTTGTCCAAGCCCTTTGTAGACAGCAGAGAGAAACAGGCACTTCCAGCACTTAATTCATGTGGTCTGTTTTATAGACCTGCCTTCCGGATAAGATGAGTTGCACTCCACAAGTGCTTCATGCTTTTTCTATATCACCACAAACATCTTAAATTATGACTTGAGATGTAGGCGCCTTCATTGTAGGCTGTCTGAAGTTATTCTTTTTGCTGTAAGCGCAACAAAAATGCTTTTGCTGGGCAGCACAGTCCCTCGTCCAAATTCATTAGCACACACAAATGTGTGTGACAGTCTTCAGCAAAAATCACGTGCTAACAAAAATAAAGATGGGTGCATGAGTGAGACAGACACTGAATGCAAGTAGTAGCAATAGATTATTTGAACTCATCTGGTAATTTGTAGACCCTAGAGTATTCTCTCAGGCCCGTTTCACATGAGTGTCACTCTTTCAAATTACTCCTGATTTACATTACATTAATTGAGAAGACAATTAGATCCTGGCTGTGCAAAACACACATCCACTACATGCCACGGGAGCTGCAACTATAGCAAAAACTCAACAAGCAGGCAAGATACAGGCAAGCTTCAGTCCTGAGAAACACACATTTGGATTCAGAACTGCATACATAACTGTGGCACAGTAAGCTAGACAGACCAAAACAGATTTTAAAACATCTGAGCTAGATGCATGTTCTGGAGAGACAGGCAGGCTTGTGGTCTGGGAATCAGGCTGAGATTGGGGAGCTAGGACCCCTCCTAACGGCTGTGCCTCAGACGCGGTGGGATTGTGAACTAGTGATGCCATCTCTGTTTCACACTCCCCACCTGTAAAATGGGTTGAGTCACAGCTTACTTCACTGCAAGTGTATAGATACTTTCAGTCACTACCAGGCTTAAAGGACTGGCAGTTGCCATTAGGTAGGCACTCCGTTATTAAACATTATTATACACGTAACCTAAACCAAGGATTTGTGCAAAGCATTTCCCAGTAGTGGTTCTGACAAGAGTAAATCAACTAAGCTACGGCAGTAGGAACGATGGGAGACCACGACCTCCTGCTCTGCCGTTTCACAGTCCTTTGTGCGATTTATGGCTGGGGAGGTGGTCAGGGGGAGGCTCAGAGTCCGTGCTGGCCCCTGCAATCCACACCGCAGGGGAGGCAGCATGAGGACAGGCGAACGTAACTCAGCCAGCTATGGGGATAGCACAGAAACTTAATGGGCTTAAAAGACTTAGGTTCAATTCAAGGAACTGACAGGCTGAAGATCAGAGCGCTGCTCTGGGGAAGGCAGAAATACAGTATGGTTAATTTGAAACTAACTGAACAGTGAAGTTTAAGAACTCTAATACTTTATGCTTGCAATTTGTACTTAAATAAACTGTAAATTGAACTTCTTAAAAAGGAGAAAGCAGGTTTTCTGCTTCATTTCCTATGTGTCATTACTCCTTTAGTCCAATGCTACAGTTTCCCACTAATCTCTTGTAATTGAAGGGTTTAAGAGATACCACTTGCGATTAGTGGGACCACTCAGTCTGCCAGAAATTCTTATTCGAATCCTGGTGATCCGGTCTTGGCAGCGCCCAGCCTCAGACACACCTCTGACTGTTTTTACCGGGAAACATTAAAGCAGTCTCTTGAAACCTACGCTGTTGTTAAAATGACCAACCTGGGCCTAATTCTGATCTAATTTTACACTCACGCAAATCTGGCTGACCTCAGCAAGAATTACCCTAGCTTAAAAGTGGAGTGAGAGAATAAAAGAAAAGGTCACTTGCTCTGCATCATTATTGTGCATCTTCTAGGATATAACTTCACCCCTTAATTCCACTCTTAATAGAAGCATTTTTTACTGTGTTTTCCCCTGTGAGGTCACAGGATTGCACATGACAACTATTCAATCCAACAGGACCCCTGTTTTCTTCTCTGGATGTTAGTTCCTGCCTACAAAGATTTCTTCTGTTCTTGAACAAGTTTTACAATCATTGAATTTCACAATATTACTTCTGCTGTGCAATGCCACAAATGAAGGCACAATAGTGCTGCAATTTTCAGGTTTCCTCAACAAGGTTTCTTCATATTTTTTGTGTATGTATTTATTTTATACATGTATTTGTGTATGTGGTTCAACTACATACACTATTTTTAAAAATAGCATATACATTTTCTGAATCTATATAAAAATTAATATAGATACATTTTTCATAAATTTCTCTCTAAATTATAATTATTGGCACTGAAGAGTTTCTTCACAGGTACCATTCAGTAGCATCAAGGGAAGATATAGGGGAATTGCTGTAATATCACTATGCTTCTGTACTGTAAAAATAAACACAAACCTTTTAATCAGCTCTACTACAATTTCAGTTGCCTCAACTATGTTCCTGTGCATTGTCCTTTTTTGTCTAGCGCATCCCTATATACACATCAACTATTTCTTGAAGAGGGAATTTGCTAATTGCAGGATCTTTCCCCAGCTAAACTCAATTTGTGAGCTACCATGGACCTTCTGTTATGTTCTTTCTCTGTGGAGAAGGCAAAGGTTCAGCACACTGCAAAGCAGAACTGGTACCACAGGAAAAAAAGAAAACAAGAGTCCAGCCCCAACCACCAACACTCCCATGTCTCCTGTGCCCGCAGGGGCCTGTCTGGAGGATCGGCAGTGCAAAGAGCACAGAAGGTGAGAGAGGAAAGCTGTGTCAAATCTGTATCAAACAGGAATAACTACAAACAGAGGCTGGAATGAGGCAACATGAGCAATTGGAGATTGACACTGGGGATATTACCACTTCCTTCTACTCTCGCCTGTAAGATTTCATTTGGGGTTCATTAATCTAATTACTGCAGGGACAGGGCTAGACAGCTGTTGCTTTGGGCACTGTGCTCGCCTTTGTGAGCCGCATTTCTCATCCATCATTCGAGCAGCTTCTGCTGGACGTGTGCTGGGTAATGGTGGGAGGCAGGAGCCGCGGCACAGTCACGGGCGAGACAGGCCAGCCGGGGCTATCGAGCTGTATTAGCACTCCATCAATGTAATGGCAATCACTGGCTGCAGGAACAGACTTATCAGAGGTTAATGAAGAGTGGGGTTTGTAATTTCTCACTGTTACAGTTGTAAATAATGGTGGCAGGCACGCATTTTTGCTGTAGCCAGCCACAAGATACTACAGCACAAGGAAATCTATGACATCCCAAACGCTTATGCACCTAGATGCTTTTGTACGATGGATGTAAAGCTAGAACCCTTTCTGTAGTGCCCAGAGAATGTGGAAATAATCTATTAAGCATTTTAAAGGATCTTTCTTACAGATCATGAGACAATTAACTGATCAGGCTAACATGAAATACAAGGTCAAGATAAACAGGCTGAGCCAGAATGAGACAAAGACAGAATTGTAGGAGCGGACGTTGTTTTAATGGAAGTCTCCTGGTCACATTTGGAAAAAAAAAAAAATCAAATCCCAAAAAACCCACTCAACTAAATTATGCCAGTGTAAGCTGATCAGGAAGCATGTGTAAACAGGCCTCATTCTCCTCTCTTTCTAATTTTACAAAGGTAACTCTTGTAGGCTTCAATGTTTCACTTCAGCACAAATTAGAAAACGCTCAGGCCTGATCGTTCATGTTTGTTGTGCAAATGGATGCTACTGCTACTCCTGCTTTGGAAAAGCAGTGAAAACAACTGAAAAAGCAATATCATTAGGGCTCACAGGTCTCCTCTCTTTCTTTATTATGTAATTGCTAAAACTTTACCAGCTCATCAACCCCATCCTGTACAGCAGTTAAACTAATTTGCTCTTGTAGCAATAATGGGAAGTAGTGTAAGTCTACTGTATCCAAACATCAATCATATTATTTGTGGAGCTTGCCCTTATCAGGATTATACCCCTTTTCAATTGGATGATGTAACTTTATCAGTAGATTCAGTAAAATCTGGTGTGAAATATGTGAAATACGCTCACGTCACAGGCCATGGCTCAGTAACCTCGTCTTGTTCATGTCAGCAGTAGCTCTGAGTTTTGTCACTGTAATTTGGTATGGTCCAAAGACAGTGCTGAGCACCAACAGTGTCTGAAGTCAGCACTTACATCAGCCCAGTCCCTCAGCTGTCGCATTGCTACTTCAGCATTTGCTAGATAAAGCACTGCAACTTTCTTCTGTTCTTAAAAAAGTAAATAATAAAAAAGACATGAGGATCAATCCTGTCATGGAAACAATCTTTCCGTAAGTTTCCCCACACACAACAAACAGACCGTGTGTTCCTAGTTTTCCTTTTGCTTCCTTCTGACCTCTTTAAAGGAAGTCTGCATTTCAGACCTGCATAGCTGGGGCAGTCTGCATGTTGCTTCAAGTAGGAGGAGATTTTTCCCAGCTTCTGACACTCTCCATGTACCTGCACGTGCATCCACAGAAGTGTTCCTGCATCTATGATGAGGCCAACAACAGCCTAACTCAGTTCGTGTGGGGGATGAAATTTCAGCCTTTTCTTTGTAGAATATCTTTAAACATCACTCTTGTGGCATTTTCATAAGAACTGAACAAACCAAAACAGCCTTCAACAATCCCAGCATGAACAACATGGGATCAGCTGGCAAATCTCGTCTCCCCTGCAGTGGATCTGCAGATAAGTAAGCACGCACCTACTGGTATTGCCAGCAGATGCCTTACTTATGCCTCTAAGACACTACTGAAAAATTTGCTCTGCTTCTCTCACTCCAATAGTAATTTATTTTTCTGTGCTGAATAGCAAGTACAGTTGGCTGCCCAACTTCGAGATCTCCTAATTTCCTTGGCATCAGATCTCTTTACCATTAAAAATCAAACAGATATTTTGCTTCACTTCAGTGATTTTTTAGAGTAGAGGGTTGCCCCCCTTCCTTTTTTCTACTCAATACAACTTTTTCAGAAGTGTCTGTACAGAAGAAGTATGTATCTACAGATCTGACAGACAGATCCACAAACCTCAGCAAATGCATTTGTGGCACCATGGAGGCAAGTCTCCCCAAAGGAGCTTCTCTGCTCTCTTGATGACAAGGATGCCGTCGTTCTTGCTGCCTACACAGGGTTGCTATCAGCGCCCACGGCAGAGGGAGCTGGCAGTGGCAAGTAACTTGGCTGTTTCGCATAGGTCATGCTCATATCTTGCTGCAGTGCAGAAAGACTGAAGAGAACTTTGCTTCATTCATTCAAAGTTTCCTCTTAGAAACCTGCCCTTCCAGCAAAACACTACTGTACTGCCTCAGCTGCCACAAGGACTGGTGTTGATAGAAAGCAGTAGCAATATCAACAGTAGCAATCTCTCAAGCACAGTCATTGATAATTATGTCTGCTATATAACTTCTAAGAGCCCCAGTTTCCCTCTTTGGGAAGCTGTGAAAAAGGTGCACAAGACGTGGCTTGGTAAGTTGAAGGAGGCAGGTCATCTCATCCCTAATTAGAGAAAGAGTGGCACTGAAGGCTTCGCATTGTACATTCTCAGGAACTCCCAGATGAATAAGGTGCTCTGTTTTTTTTTTGTCTAAGGAAAAAAGAATTTCTATGGAAAGAATGCAGATAAAAGACAAAGTTTCCTTTACGCATGTCTTTGAGATGTCTTTTCAGTGCTAGAGAAATAAAGGATATACAGGTATTGCACAGAAGATGTATAATCACAATTGTAAGCTTTTCCATTATTTATAAAGATGATCTCCATGACTGCATACAAAAGAAGAGTCCCCAGTCTGCACATAACAGTGTATGGCATGGCACCATAAATAATAAGTAGCGATGCAATCAGATAAGAAAGATTTACATTATTTAAGCCAAGCTGGAAGAAGTGACAAATTGCAGTTTAATGTAGATAAGTGTGGAAAAAGATGTGTAAAGCTTCGGAGTGGCAGCTGGTAATGACAGCCAGTAAATAAAAGGAACAGTTCACGGTGCCGACTAGGAAAAAGATTTGAGACTTCACGGGGAGGAAAAGATTTCCAAAGAAAGCAAGGGACCACATAGCTAAAGAAAGACTATATAAATGAAAGGAGGTACAATTATAATATTAGGCAATATAGGTGAGATATTGAATATGTGCTTGGGTTTTCAGAGGGGAAATTCTGTTTCCAGAAGGAGAGTATAACCAGCTCTGGTGCTATATGTTGCATGAAACAATCAGCAGAGACTTCAAGGACCAGAGCTAGATGCTTTAGTGAGGAATTTAACACATTACAATGTCATTGAATTCGGCAATAATTCCTTATTTACCTGTAAGTGTATGAGATAAGAATTTAACCTTAGTTAGGAACAACCATCAATAAAAGGAAACTTGAAGAAGGAGGAAATTATAAAACCTGGGTCCAAGTAATATTATGATTTATATTCTTAGTGAACCTTTCACCTGAAGATCCTACAGGGCTTTGCAAAGTCTTCTGACAGGATTAAGATATATATTTACAATTACGCTCATTTTTCAACTGCAGAAATAAAGCATAAGAATAAATGAATCATTTAAGATACCAGAAGAGGCTTGCTTTACCTTAACAGACTACCTGAACTCTACTTCTTCCCTTTCTTATCCCATAACTGTAAGCTGTAATGTTTACAAGGTCATAAACCTGATATTAAATTTATGTTTTCTTTCATGCTGTATCCTATTTAATACTACCTGCATACTTCTGTCTTTGGCAGTGGTACAGGGAGGCACAACAACTACAGAGCCGAAGCAGCCAGTCACTTAGGATTAACGAGAGCAATTTGTAATGCCATATATTGTCTCTAACTAAAAATGCATTTGTTGAGCTTTAACAGAAATACATGGAACAGATTTTTATGGTGGGCTTGATTCTGCACGTCTCTGAAACAGAATTATTTGTTGTGCCTAGGACAAGAGAATAGAAGACACGACCATACAAGATGCATCTAAAGGCTCACATAACTTCATAATATCTCATCTCTGACAGTGATCCAACAGTCTGCCCTGTGAGCCTCCCACTGTGGTGGGCGGCACTGACGTCCCACTGGTTCTCTCCAAGCTGTGCTTTGCCAGTACCCTCATGGCTCACGTGCCACTTGCATCCCACCAAGGCACAAACTAGGGGGAACTTATACTATCCAGAGAGAGGCACAGGCTCCTATGACTTGTAATCTGAATCAAATCTACAGCCCGTTGCGGACATTATTGGGCTTGGGTATATTCATAGTGCCATTGGTGGGATGTCGTCACTCCTTTCAGGAATGGGGAGAGGAGTGCCCCAGAAAGGTCTCCGCTGGCTACATACAGTACATGAAGCTGCCTTTCCGAGCTCCTCCAGAACCTGTTGCTGAGGCTCTGGTTGCTTATCCTTCCTCAGTTTGGGTTGTTTTGTTTTTTTTTTTTTCAATTGTTTTTTTTAATGCCTTCCCCTGTCCTAACATTCAGTTGCTTTCTGACCAGTAGTGAACATTTTGTTGGGATTTTCAGTAGCCTCTAGAAGGCACTACAGCCTGACTCTTACCCCGAAAGAAAGTAAATCCAAAGAAGTCATATGTCTGAGCAAATTTGCTCCTAAAGGCTGAGGATCAGCAAACACAGCTTGTGGTGGTACAAGGATGCTCCTGGAAAAAATCCAAAGACATATTAGCTAAGTCTATGCTGCTGGTGCAAATGATCTCATTGTTGTACTCTGTGATATTGGTTCCTGGGCATGCATCTGACACCAGGTACAGTGCAGCTCATCTCCACTGCATCCTGTCTTCCCATGGGAAGAAATCCAGATATGCAGGCAAGGAGGATGGTACAATGTGCTTAGCACTGATCCTGGTCTGTCTATCTGATTACAGAACCAAGGTATCAGGACTGTAATGCTTTCCTCTGTTCTTTTGTACTGAACATAACTAGCTAAACAACAGGAGCAAAATGATACCAAATCAGAGAGGTAGACAAAGAAAAAAGACAGAAAGAAAACTAAACAGGAACCCCCAGGTGAGAACTAAATGGAAATAGTACTTTGACAAATGAAACTTGCCTCGTGTCACAGGGAGCCACTAACTTCTTTTACCCTCAGCTGTAGTATACAGCATAACATTCCTACTGACCCTCTTCCTTGACAAATGCAACTCTATAGCAATAAGAAACAGCCACCAAAGTGCCCATCTGGCTACTGACCCCTACCACTAATGATTCCATCCACTGCTTGCTGCCTTGTTAAACGCTATAATAAATAATGGCAGTGTTTGTGAATAGACCAGGTAACTAACCACTTGCCCTAGAACAAATACCCAGTGCTTGTTGGTAGTCTTTGTACGTGCCCTCAGCTGTAATTCTGCCATCTTAATTCAGGCAAAATTCCCATCATCTCCAACCTCAACTGCCATTTCCCGACTTTTGAGTGCTTAACCATGCAACCTTAACATTCCTTTAACATTACTATTTGTCAACGGAATAATTCGTTGTGTTGTATGTAGCTTAGGGACTGTGTAATTCTTTCTAGCAAGTAGCAGCCTTTAATGAATGGCACCTGATCAATAATGCAGAATTCAACATTTGAGAATAAATAAAAAGCCTTTTTCATGAGGGGTGTCTGTAGGAAATGTCAAAACCATTTATCAAGGGTCCAGGCTGATCGCCTGCAGCTGCTGTCCACAAGAACTATAAAAATGAACTTTGTTGAGTCCTGCAAATATGGGGTTTTTTGTCTCGAGTGTAATTAGCTTTTTCCATGACCAAAACACAAATTAAAGACTTATTAAGTACGAATGCAATGGTCATTACCAGAGCCTTTTTAAAGCAAAACTGTGCCATAATAGTACTTTGTCCCTAAGCTGCTAGTTATATAGGTTTATTTTTTCAGGTTTTCCATGTGCCCCTTTAAAACAATCCTAATTTTAACTCTAGACAGGCTGAGCTGCTCAATACAAATACAAAAAGGCGTTTACATTTGGGTTTCAAAACCTCCGATTAACAAGGCAACTGGACAAACACTACAAACCAAGACAATGGTAAGCACTTTACCTTTCCCTGATATCTAGGTGAAGCATCTATCAAAGGAACAAGCAGATTTGACTGTTATGGAAACCTATTATTTTTCTTAATAAACAATCTAACAGAGAAGCACAGGGCAACTCCAGCTCCTTTGGTGATAATTTGCATCTAGCGGTAAGTGGAGTAGCAATAGTTAAGGGCTATAATCACTATTGACAAATATGAGCAAGATGATGAAAAGACAGGTTTAATGAATTTTGCTTTAGTCCTGCATGGCTTAAAAATCTTCACTGCAAGCGGCAAACTGATTTCTCCTTGTCAAATCCCAAGTCTAGTGTGATCAGTTTTCTAGGCATGCTATTTAAATAACTAAGAATAATCTCATTCTGGACTCCACATATACAAGCAAGGCTCTTTCCATTGCACCTATCACCAGGACGGGACTGCATCAGCTAGGTAAGCTTACTTTGTAAAGATCAAGCTCTTGATCGCTTAGGAGCTGCTCAAGAAGACTTCACGTTTAGCTACTGTGAACTACACTGACAATTTGATTTCTCTCTTTTCTGGTGCAGACAGAGCAAAGTGATGGTTGATAAGAACAAGTGGATGATCTTGATGAGGTTAGGCAAGCAACAATTCCATGGCTCCATCCGCTCTCTGAGGTGGCTGACAGAGCCGGCTGTTTCATCTCCTTTAAAATCTTATGATTTCCAGTTTGGTCACAATGATGTCACCATGAGTCAACAATGACATCCAGCGTTCCTGAAAGTGAGATTGCTCAAAGGCCTTGGTGCCTTTGATTGGCAACAATTCCTGCTGAAACACTGCATCTCTGTTGACGCTACTGGAGATATCTAGCTATTACACCAATTAATTTGTTTTGAAATCCATCTCTTCAAACAGTCCTTTTCCACCTACTAAGAAAATTTCTAGGCTAACACTGCTATTTGTCATGGGTGGCACTGCACGTCAGACAACAGCTATGAAAGTAGCAGTCAGCGCACAGGTTTCACAAATGACTGAAGCAACTAGTTTTCTCTTGAGCAATAAAGGGAACTTTCATTTTAAGATAATCCATCCTCCATGCTTGTCACTGCTGTAGCTTAGTATCAGGGAAGAAATGATCTTTGGTGCCTTGTAACATTTTGTCACTCATCACAATATAGAGAGATTAATGAAGAAAAAAAGTAGGAGAGGTTAAGGGGGTTTTTTAAGAAGCATTTTCCCACAGTAGATTAGAGCATAGGCAGAACAAATAAGCAAAGTAAAATACATCAGAAAGATAAAATGGAGAAGATATCACAACAAATAACACTTAAAAAGTTATTTTTAGTGTGCAGCATAGAATGAAGCGTGATGAAATATTTAAATTTCAAATCTAAACATGATCCTAAATCAGCACTGTGCGGTAGGGAAGGAGACAGCTCTACTGCCTGCCTGTCTGGTGAAAGATGGTTTTATACCACAAAACCTGAAAAAGGTATGTCTTGAAGTAAGTGGGACTGCCTGAGTACAGACTGATTGTATGCATCAGTATGAAATGTGAGAAGCACGGAAAGTGACTGTGGCCAGGACTGGGCCAGGATCCAAACGAGAGTCATGCCAACCACAACAATATTCAGATTTTCACTGTGGAGCCAAAGCCCTAACTTGGATCAACTTGGTTTTGCCTCATTTCTTTCAGTACATAAAATTCTTCCAAACAGTTCCTGGAATTGACAGTACCACATTTATACAGAATGGACCACAAATCTGTCCGGCTGGGAAGCCTCAGGTACAGTCACAGGCATTACGACAACTATTATGGTGAAAAATTAAAAGCATGGGTTTTTAACTGCACTTCTAAAGCTGCCTTTATCACTTGTTGTCCAGTACTATAGCTGTACATTAGCTCTTCATTTTTTTTAAGTACTATCGCCACAGTAACACTCGTGTGAGTGCTGCAAGCCACACAGCTCTGTACTTATGTCTTTAATAGCCAAGTATCTTTCATTCCTACATAGTATTTTTGCTATACAAAAAAAAATTGGGATCTAGATCTTACTTTGGGCAGTGTGCATCTCAAGCTTGGGTATATTTATGTCTGGCTTTTGATTCAGATTATTCAATAACATAAATCCTAATAAATGGTAATACATCATGGTTCACACACAGCTTTGTCTATACCACTACTCCTACTGTATTTCTGTTTAATGCTGCTCATCTTACCTGACTGCATGTGAATGCACATTAGCTAATAATATTCAATACAAGTTTTAGTAAGCTGAATATTGCATATGAACTCGCCAAAGTAAAGGAAACACATTCTGTCATTAATTTCTATCCATTTGCCTAAATGTTGCAAGAAATGTGGTCTCTGTCAAGATGCTTCAGGACATATCCCATTCACTGTGTAATAACAACACAGAACAGGGTACATTTTCAATGGAGTGGCTATCTCTGGACATCCTTGGTTAGTGTAGGATTCAGTAAACCTCTTAATATTATTTTAATTAAGCTGTTATAGTCCATCATGCCAAAACATAAAAATACAGATTATATAAAATTGCATTAGGGGACCTCACAACGCCCTGATTAATGGCCTAATAGGTTGTAAAATTAATCCAAATTGTAAATTTATACCGGGGACTTTTCTAAAATGTGAATTATTGACTTGACAGATCGTAATAACTCTTTCCAAACTATTCTGGTCTATGGTTCAAATCTTTTCTGTATAGCTCACTGACATGCACAGTAAGTCTAATTTACTATGTCTCTTACTGCATGAACATCCACAGACTGCAATGTCCTCTGAAATGCATTCTGAAATATTGCAAGTAATCAGATGGACAAAGGCATGAGGAAGAAAATGTCATTAAGCTGTAACGACTTCCAGATAAGAGTAACTCAGAATTTGTCCTACAAGCGCACCTGGCAGAAAAGTTTCTACCACCAACAGGTACACCGATGTCTGAATATGTTACATGGAATCTGTTTTATGCATCAGCTATCTTGGCTCTCCAGTGATTTCCATTAGAAAAAGGTGCTTTATTTGCTGTTTCAGGATGCCACCATTTTCTACAGCCCTAACACAAGAAATATATTTCTAATACTTAGCAGTTTACATCTAGACTGCTATATTAACATGACCCTCAAAAAAAACCACTCGAACCCAGAACTTCTAATCTGGATAAATTTTAAACAGCTTTAATTATGTCTGAAAACTGAAGCAACCCTCAGCTCATCGGATAGGAAATCTTAGACACTGCAGGCGAAGAAGTCTGTTCTGATTTTGTTTGGTGAGGGGGGGGCCTAAGGTGGAAGCTTCTGTAGGAAACTGCTAGAAGTTGCTCCCCTTTGTTCAGTGGACTCAGCCAGGCCTAGGGCAGACCTGCTGCTGGCTAAGGCTGAGCCAATTGGTAGCAGAATGTCCTGTGACAAGGCCTCTGCGATGACGTATTTAAGAAGGGGAAAACAGGAAAAAAAAAAAAAAAAAAAAAAAAAAAAAAAGAGAGAAAAAGAAG
>JAAGAY010005433.1:0-20043 GCA_011801015.1 Ardeotis arabs
ATCGCTCGGTTTGTATCCCAGATGACCGGAAAAAAAAAAAAAACAAAAAAAAACAAACCCAAAGAAATTAGCTACTTCAATGTATTTAGCACCTCACGCACTTTTAAGAGAAGCCCGTGAGGGAGTTGGAAAATAACTTGCTACTTCACGGCAGCGGATTTGGAAGATCATTTCTGAAGGATGCCCTCTGACGGCAGTTCTCAGCTGTCCCTCATTCCTATGAAATGTAGTAGGTATGCCCCGCATACCTTTAAAAATTATTAGAGACTGTAGCTTAATGTGCTCTTACTGACATGTACAGTTACTGTGTTGAAGCGTAATTGCAGTGTCTAAAAAGTTACTCATTGCATTTATAGTTTAAAATAGTTTACCAATGCTAGAATAAACAGCTCTTTAATTTTTTTTTTTTTTTGTGCTGTCCTTTGAGCTATTTCTGTGACCGCAGCCTGGTAGTTTTTAAAGGAAAACGGTGTTATCTTCCTCATGTTTGATCCAGAGTGTTATTCAGAAGGTGTCGAAGCTGCATGAAGGATGACTTAAAGACGCATTCCCCCTCACATAACTGCTTTGATCCTCTCTAATCGTAAACCTGAGAGGAAATATTTGGAAGATGCAAGGGGTAGGGGCTACCTGAAACCATAACCATGTTTGACAACTGCACGGAAATCTGTGGAAACAAACTGTTGTCTTGTTTGGCTTTTGCAGTGTGTGCACTGTGCATCTGCATCTTTCTTTCAGTGGTGTGTGAAGAGAAGCAAGCACTTAACCTTTGGGTTTTCAGAATTTCTATAATTCAAAAGGAAGTAATCAAATTAAACCTGCTGCAGAATCCTCTGTGTTTTAAAGCTGTTCCACAGCTCTTAATTTGTAAGACCTGTTCCTGAACTGCAAAAATAATGTGCAGCAATTACTTAAAATGTTAACAGCTGAGTAGGTTGTATGGCAGTTCAGAATATTTCAGCATTAAAGGTGAGGGATAATCACTATTATTAGGTGAAATTTATGACTGGTATTCTTGTAGTTGTGTTAAATGTATACATTTAAGGGCAATAGGACATGCTGTTCCTGCTGATTCTCATGAGGCTTCTGCCTGGGGCCCAACTAGACACTGAAGGAATGGTGAACCGACCTTTTGGACAAGAGTGGTAGGAACTAAAGGCTTGTGGCTATCCAGTTTACCTGGACACTAAATGGGGAAATAGTGCCGTGAATCTGATCTTTGGCAAGCTGTTTCCAACAAACACAGAACTTAGTCTCACTTTCGAGAGTATTTTAAATAGAGGTGTATGATTGAAAGAATGTGTGTTCATAAAAAAAAAAAAAAAAGCCATATAGATTTTAAGTTCAACAGGGACATCTCATGGCAGATATTTATTTAGGTGAGTTCATAACTGCCTGGCTTCCCAGAGGTGCCACATACTTAACCTGTGCAGAGAAGTATACTCAAAATGTCTTAAAAAAATAAGGACTTGTTTTATAATTGACAATGGGATAAGTGCTTGACTGGCATTTGCTTGAGTTATTTAAGAGTACTGGAGTATGGGTCTCTTTACCTTGCTAAAAGAAAAATGTATATTTTAATATCAGTATATTGATTGTATCTGCACTTTTTTTTTTCAGAAATAAGGTATAATTAACACTAGTTACCATTTAACTACTAAATATTTTGTGCTGAGTCCAATTTATTGTTTGGAATTTTGGTAGCCAGGCAATCTTAATACTTAAAGGTACATGCTTTGTTTTGTTTGGATTTTTTTTTTTTTTGGCTTCAGAACTATGACAATTAAATACTACTTGGAAAGTAAGTCAGCATAATTTTAATTTAAAGGCAGCATGCTAGATTGGAAATACCAGACTCATGTATTTTATATGCTTGTATTTTTAACACTAACAGACTCTCTTAATAATGCTCCTTGCAATGTAGCTGTACACTTCTTGAAGTGCAGTTGTTTATGTTCTGTTCTATAGAACTGACGTTTCACTCAGAACTTGTCTCTAATGTTTTGCCAGTCTCAGTGTAATTTCTGAGACTTGTTTCATTCAGGATTGGACACATGTTCTTTTTGAGCTGATTTCAGAAAGCAGCATATGTTTCCTCTATCTGTAGTGAACTTTTTGTTCTGATTTCTCATGTAATTCTTCCCCTCTTTGCCCCTAAGAAAGACTCAAGAGGCTGAATTCCGTAGGAATTGTTACCCACTATGTCAGAGTGCCTATGCCGTGATTTTATGTGAATTTTATGGTTGCATTGATGTAGTATTCATTAGATACTGTGGTTTTTGTTGTGTTGCTAGAGGCATGAAAGGGAATGATAACCTTTCAGTCACTTGTACTGTTGATATGCCAGGGTTTTAAATTAAGAAATACAAGTGTATAGCTCATTGCTTTGTATAAGTAAACCTTGTCACTAGGTTTTTTTTTTGTTGGGTTTTTTTTTTGTGGTGGTTTTTTTTTTTTTTTAGAATAGAGACTATTCTCTTAAACTTCTGTTGTGTATGTTCTGTGTAGTAGACCCAGTTTTCTAATAGCTTTTTTGGTGGCTGTGTGTGGGAGTTATCAGTAGGCCTTTTTTATTCATCAGAAACCCAAAGGAAAAAGATTATGTGGAACTTTTTTGGGTAGCGCTCTTTTCTAGAGTTACCCAAATTGTGAATTCAGTAAGAGAAGGAAATGCAGCATATGCAGACTTTTTATTCCTTCCCCCCCCCATCGATGTAATTTAAGTACTTGGATAGAGATGCTAATATTTACCATTGCTTTGGAAAGCAAGTCCTGGGGCACTGATGTTTTTTTCAAAATTTGTCACCCACCAACACAGAGGCTTCCTGAAAGTGAACACTAGGTGTCATGTTACCACAAACATACGTGTCTTGCCTTTTCCCCACCTATCCCTTCAAGGTCAACATCTAATCTTGCCATTTTCCTAGAGCAGATGACCACCATGCCAGTATTTTGGTAGGCTTAGACTGCATTCAGCCATACTGTATGCGAGTGCAGGAAGCCTCAACTTTCCCATGTTTTTTTTTTGTTAAAAGTTGTATCAGAACTAAAGTGGCATGGATTTCAAGAGTATTTCCAAGATCTGTCTACACCACAATACAAATCAATAGGATATACTTATTAATTGAAGCTTTTCCTCCCACACACATATTTTCTATTCAAATTCCTTGCTGGGCAAAAGCAGATTTTAGAAATTTTTGTCGTGAAGTGAACAGAATTTGTCTCCTGGTTTGAGGATGGAAAACACAAGAAAAGATGGTGGACCTTCGTGACAGGGAGGGGATGTTCATGTATTCTGTTGCGTGAAGCCTAATACTTACTTTCCAGTGCAAATTTTGTTGACTTCCCGCTAATTTGGGAAGGCGTTTTTTCCCTTAAAAACCAGAGAAATTAATAGTTTTGAGATCCTATTAAAGAAATACACCAAGCACTTACTAAATATCTGAATATGCAGATGTTTCATGTTTCTCCACTTGGCTTCTCTGCCGTCACAAACCAAATCTGAATCCTGCTTTACCTGTACATATGTCTATGAAAACAGTTATCAAACTGATAAAAAACATCTTCAAGCTTATGGCTTTAGGATCTTAATGGAAATAAGAGTTTTGCCCACCTGCTGCTCTGAAAAACAATGTCTGATCTCAGAAAAAGAACAGCATCGGTACTCTTTTTACATCTTGGATCTGTGTTTTGTACTGTAAGCAGTTTTATTCTGATGTTTTAAGCATTTTATGAGATGAATATAAATAGAATCACCTTTGCTTGGGCTTGCAGAGACTGCTGAGAACAGAAATGGTAGCAGAGCTCAGCAGAAGAAATAGGGCATGACTGAGTTCCTACAACACTGACCCCTAATATTGCTTGTCAGTGGCATCATGATAATAGAGCTAGCAAACACAAATTAGACTCATTCAGGTTGAAAAGGACCTTGGGAGGTCCATAAAAGTAACCTTGTCCTGAAAGTAGTGACCGTGTTGAATTCAGACTCTGTTGCTCAGGGCTTTTCCCATTGCATCTTTAAAACCTGCAAGGATGGAGACTGCACAGCCTCTCTGGGCAAGCTGCTCCCCTGTTGGGTTGTTTTCATGGTGAAGCAGAGAGCTGCTGTTAGGTGTCCCACTCAAAAACCACTTCTCTAGGTTCAAGCAAGCCCAGTTTACTCAGCCTCTCCTCACAGAAGTGCTCCAGCTACCTGACCATTTTGGTGGGCATCACTTGAGCTTGCTCCCATTTGTCAATGTGTTTCTTGTTTTGTGGGGCTGAAAACTGGAAGCAGTCTAATGAGCGCCAAGTGAAGGGAAATGATTACGTGGATTGCGCATCTCTTGATGATGCTGTTAGCCTTTGTGGTTGGCTGGCAGTGTGGGTTTTGATTTGTTGGTTTGTGGTTTTGGTTTGTTGGTTTTTTTTCTCCTTCCCCTCTCTGATGTTTCAGGGAGAAATCCTAAACAATAAAAGTTTTTAAAAAGCAGATGGCTAGTAAAAGTGCCTCTTCTTTTCCTGCATTATTTAAGAAAGAATGCATAACTTGAGGGGAATTTAGCAGATTACTGTGCTTGCTTTTTTTGCGTGCTATTTCTTGTACCTTTTGGGTTTTTTCCACCAAAAGCAAGGGAAGGCTGACGCTGGCTTTCATCTGAAGTTAAGATTCATTTACTATAAAAACTGCATGTTAAAGTAAAGTACTTGGAACAATTTAGTGGATTTGCTTATCCTTCATATTACTGACAAAGCTGACAGTTAAAGCCAACAGAGGCCCAAGATTGTGCTTCGCTCCGGACACCCTTTGTCAGTAACACTCATTTAATACAGATATGATTGAAATTATTTTTGGTCTGTTTTCTTTGAAAAAGGCAGTCTGATTCTCCCATTTTGAACTCATTTGTACCTCCTTGTCTGAACTTTCTGTCTGAAGAACAGTGTGACTCCAGCGAGAGCTGTCATCCTGGAACCCTTCTGCCACTATTTATTTATGTATATCAGCAGGCAGATTTCTGTAATGAGATTTACAAACTCTCTAAAGGATATAACCTTGAAGAGCTGGAACCCTTTAGCACAGTCTAATCAATATTGATCTCATTTATCATCTCCGTGTGAGTTCAGATTGTAGGAGGGACAAAATGCATTTGTAGTATTTAGAGAAGATCTGGGCAAGAAAATTGATGCAAAACCTGAGTTGCTTTGGACTGTGTTTAGAGGCATAGTATATGCTCACACTGTATGATACGGTAAAACCATTAGCCTTATAATGCTTCCCCCCACCATGCCAAACGGGCAGGACTATTTATGCCTCTTGTTTTTGGATTTTTGCTTTTGCATAGTTTATATGAGGCTTGTAAGTCACTGGATGAATAAAAACTGAGCAGAAATTTTTCTCCTCAACAGGCAAGTTATGTGTAATGTGATCTGTTGTGGAAACTTCATCCACAGTAGCTTTTTTCATAGGCGGTTATATCCGTATTATAAACATACTTCCCAGAGTCTGGGCAGCAGAGCCTCATAGCACTTCCTTGATCTAAAGCAGTACTGACTCCCACACTTCACTTACGGAGATGTGTAGCAGAGAGGGGTTAACTGAGTTGCTGAAGATCACAGAAGCAGTCGTATCCAGACAGAGATGTCAAATCTTTATTGTCAGCTCTTGATGATTCATCCTTGCTACAAAAGAGAAGTTTGGTGGTTGTACCTTTTGATGGGGATTCCCTTTTTATGCCCAGTTTTGCAGGAGGGCTAACGACAAATGGAAGAAGTTCAAATGGGGCTGAGAGTAGCCCAGCCTGTGTTTTGTGATGGGCTGTTTTCACATAGCTAATGGAAAAACTGTGTGTTGGCTGTACTGTGCATGCTAGTGCTATGTGATATGTTATATACCTTGTACAATAGCTAATATTTAGCATGAAAAATACAGAAGAACAAGCATACACATTCAAAACAGTGCTAAATAATATGGGAGATAGTCATGAATATTTATTTTGTTTCCTCTGTAGAAGCTGTTTTTTTCTCTAAGTGTGTGTAAAACTATTAAGTTTATTGGAAGAAAGTGTCAGAAGATTTGATCTCATATTGGATATTACAAGGATGCATGCTTATTTGCAAACTGTTTGTCACAAGCTTGTACTGTCGTCTTCCTCTCCAGCAAACCTGTTCAATCAACAGGCAAAGAGAGAGATTTTTTTTTTTTTTTAATTATTTTTTTTTTTTTTCCATTTGTTTCACTGGCTGCAGCTAAGACATAGATACTGCAAGGAAATTCATAGGCATATATTTTTCCATACAAACCCCATCTAACAGTATTAAGTCATGTTTTTAGAAAGGCTTAAGGAATTACTCGTAGGTGGTGTTGTGTTAATAAAATGCAAGTTTCTTCTATGTTAATAAAATATTCTACTCTCTTCAAGCAGGCATTACAATCTAATTTTATGTTATTTCTCTTTTCCTCTATTTTTTTCAACATATCCTACTGTCTTACGCAGCATTTTTGTAAATGTAGCATTTAGACGTTCTTCTGCCACCTTTCACGAGCCCTGGCAGAACGGCAATATAAGGATATACAGTAATCTGTGCTGTGTGCTCATTTCCAGAACAGTTGAAGTATAAGTAAGCATATGTTGCCAGTTCAGTCTGACAGTCTTGTTTTGTGATGTAGCTATTGCTTTTTATAAAATCTTTTCCTTTTCTAATTTTGAATTGTCAGTGTAGTTATCAGTTGCATCAACACACTATTTTATGCAACTATTTATTGTATTTTTCATTTTAAAGATTAATTTAATTACTAAGGCATCTGTTGCGTCATATGGTGCGTATGCTGGATGTGCTAAACAGAATAGTCTTTTTTAAATAATACAAGAAAAATGACATGACATAAAAGGATGAGACCTTTTAGTGTGCTTTGAAGAGTAACTTTACTGTACTGAAATTTCCAAATCTGTTATTCAGGATTTTGTGATCATTAAAGGAATCTTTGATTCCACTGGAACAAGTGTGCATACCTCTGTGTCTGTTCTTGTAATACTTGAAAAATAGAGGGGGAGAAAAAAAGACACCATTTTCTGACAAGAACTTTATTGGGCTAGTTATAGGATACTTCCTCCAAGTGATAATCACAGAACAGATTATGGTTAGTACCATTTACAGTTCATAAGGCAAGGACTTTTTGTTTTTACTCTCTATGGAAATTCTATAACCTCCAAGGTTATCAAACCCTAAATGAGGACCTGGTGAGTCTTCAGATAGCCTATAGGTGATAGGTACACTTCAACTCGTATCTAACTCCACACAAACCTCCTGTTTCCTTGGTATACTTAAGACAAGCTCCACATTCATTTTACATTAGAAAATTACTGAAATCTACTGTAGCCAAAATTGCCAACTGACACCAGTTTAAGGTTGAATTACTAATTTGTTACATAGTGTCATCTCCAAGAGAAAGAAATTGGATAAGGGCCAATTTATTCACTGTTTAGTTCTACATTTTTGCTCCCAATCACGTGAAATTCGATATGTATCACCCTTTTTACTTACAAGGTTTCAGAAGATGAGGCTTAAATCTATACAGTGTACCTTCCATTTACAAAAAAAAAAAAAAAAATCAATTTCTTCATTGAAATTAAACTTCCAGAAGTTTTAACAGCTGTAGTTTTTTTGTTAAATGGGACACTTAAAAAAGCATGGCACTGTCACAACTCGGTTTAAGCAATCAAGGCTGGAGATGTAGCAGGATTTGTTGGTCTCAGAGGACTTTGAAAAAGCAACGTGATTTTTTCAGAAAACATGCTGAATCCAAGAAGAAAGCAGTCTACTTTAAGCATATCTAGCTTAGGAATATGCGGATATTCCTAATGGTAGGTGGTCCAGGAAGCAAGTCTGAAGTCTGACTTGTTGAAATGCTACCACAACAACCCACTGGTGAGAATTAATGAACTGAAATTGTTTAGATCTGATTTGCATACACAACCCCAAAGAGCTTTCTCTTGTTTATGACAGTCAGACAATATAAACTGTAGCTTGGAAGAATGCTTCCTTCTCCTGACTTTTACTACCTGTAATTGAACCTTCAGAATAAGAAAACACAAATTAGATTTGTAATTCTTACCAAGGGCAAATTTGTAGCAGTTGGAATTATCTCTGACTTAATACCCTCAAGAATATTTCTTTCACACGTCAGGAAAGAGGAAAGAATGGGTAATCTTTTGCTGACTCCAAATCAGGAAAAAAACGCAAACCACCCACAGTTAACAAGCTGACTCGATTTGGTTTTTGTCACCTCTTCTTTTTTTGGTTTATTGTGTGACTAATTGTGCTTATGTGCTATTGTGCTTATGTACCCCTCTACTTCCATACTTCACTCATTTCTGCTCCTTCTTTGTAGTCTC
Source organism: Ardeotis arabs (assembly GCA_011801015.1). Taxonomy (NCBI): domain Eukaryota; kingdom Metazoa; phylum Chordata; class Aves; order Otidiformes; family Otididae; genus Ardeotis; species Ardeotis arabs. Next base: position 8,373 of record JAAGAY010005433.1, read on the forward strand.
TGCTTTACCCCTAAGAACAAAAAAAAAAAAAAATCATCCAAAAAAAAGATTTTCAGGTTTTCTCATTAGCTGCACATGTACTCTTTGCAGATGCTCCATTTCACAGTTTATCATGCTAGTTGTCAAAAAGTAAACAAAAATTAAGAGAAGAAATTTTTTTTTTTAATTTCTTTTTTAAGAGCAGACACATTACAGGGTAGTTATTAAAGGGAATGGATGTGAAAGGAGTGAGTAGGCAGACAGGTGTTACCTAGACCTCAGGGAGCACTGGGTTGTTTATTCTGGGTGACTTCTATCTGTATGTGGTAAGGAAAGTCCGTACTTTAGTCTCTGCTATCTCTACTTCTTTTCAGCTTTCAGCAGTTTGACAGACTTTCATAAATGTCAGTAAGGTTAACTTAATGTCTATTGCTGTAATTTCATAGCTAAATATAATTAAATGTAGTAAACCTGCTTGAGTTAACTCAGTAATTCTCGTAATTCTAGTGTAATTTTAATCTGACCAGGGTCAATCCAATTCTGTTCCACAAAAACATCCTGTTTCATCAATTTATACCATAAAATGAAGACTTCATTTTTTAAAATGTATAAAATTTCCCCCCTATTAGTCCAATATGTGATTCATTGCCAAGTGCCACTAAAAAGTACAGAGAGTGCTTCATGTGTATTTTTCTAAGCAATTAGTGTTAGGGCTGTCTGCTCTGGGAGAACTATAAAAATATTTTTATATTTTGAAAATTAGCTCCAGACTATGCTACCTTACAGAAATTATGACTTAGCCCACTGTATCTAGCAGAAGTAAGATAAATAAAAGTAAAACAAACCCACCAACCTATTGCCATGGTTTATGGCACTGAGGTGTGAGATGAATAATGCAGTTCTATAAATTCCTTTTGAATGGAATTTATAAATGGTAAAAAATAATTGTTTTGTAGAATATCATTATTTTTCAAGTATTTCTGTGAAACTTTGGCAAATAGATGCCAGTCAAGAGAGTATTATCAATATAAATGGAAAAAAATCTTGTCCTACAGAGAAGGGATGTTTTCAATTTAAACTTAAGTAATTAAAACATTCTCAAAAATGAAAGATGAGGGAACATTATTTAGACTAAGGATAGTGTTTCTCTAACTTACTTGTCTGACTGCAATCTCTGCTTTTGTTTGTGATGTTGATGTTTCATTAGGAGGGCTTCTGCTCACTAAGAGCCAATTCTCTCTTAGATTTAATTGGATGTGACTTAAAAGAACAAACCAAGCAGTAATCAATGTTCTCTATATATAATCTGCAAGAAATACTAAAAAGTATTTTCTTTCTTAAATGTAATGGAAAATTTTAATCTTTACCATTATTGCACGGAATAAAAATTTAGATATGCTAATTGTAAATTGCAATCTACATAGTCTCTCATCAGATTGCTTGATATTTACAGATCAAATATCTTGTGGAACTAATTTAATATTCTTATGTGAAATTAAGGTGCTTTCACTAGTGAGCTCTACAAATACTTTTTACGACTGTTTCAGTGAGCTGGAACGTAACAATGTCTTGGTTTCAGCTGGGATGGAGTTAATTTTCCTCTCAGTAGCTGATTTGTTTTGGGATTCGTATGTGAAGAATGTTGATAAACACACTGATGTTGTGAGTTGTTGCTAAAGAGACCGAGGTCGCTGTCCGGCTTTCCAGGTTTTGCTGATGTGCAAGTACAGGAAGCTGGGAGGAGTACAGCCAGAAAGTTGACCCAAACTGGCCAAAGAGAGTATTCCATGCCATAAACATCACGCTCAGTACTTAAGTAGGGAATGAGCTGGTGAGCTGGCTCTCTTTTTCCCCTCTCGCTGTTCATAATTATTCCCGGATCGTTAACAGTTTGTCTTTTGGGGTTTGTTTTTTTTTTTTGCTTCTGTGAGTGCTGCTCAGGACGGGCTGTATCAGTCATTGGGTTGTCAGGTGGTGAGAAATTGTGCTTCATTTGGGTTTTTTGTTTGTTTTGTTTCTTTTAAAAATTTTGTTATTCTTCTTTCTATTGCTTTTTCTGTTATTATTATTATCATTATTTTTTATATATGTATAATTATCTTTTCCTTTGCTATCCTAGTAAATTGTCTTTATCTCAACTGAGTTTTCTTTTCTTCCTGATTCTCTCCCTGATCCCACTGGGGAGGGAGAGGGTGATTGAGCAGCTGTGTGGTACTTGATTGCTGACTATAGCTAAACCATGACAAACAACTTGTCTTAGTTTTTCCAGACTTTATAATAGTCTTCCAATCTCTCCACTGGTGGTACAGAGTAATGCATGATTTAGAGATACAGCCATAGCTCAAGGTGTGGGAGTTTCACTGAATCTGGTCAAGTAGTCGCTGTAGAAGCAGACTAATACTCCATTCAGATTGTACCCTTCTGAAGATAGGTTTTGGTATCCTTTCTCTTTGGTAGGTGGGAATTACTGGCTACAGACTACACTAAGAAGGCCATGGCATAGCTCCAAGCACTGAATGCATTTGATCGTACTGTTAAACTGTTAACATTTTCCTTAGCATAATTTTGTCCTAATTAGCTGTCTTTCAGATAAGACCAGACTGTGACTTGGGACCATTCTTGTGGGCAGCACGATTGTGATTTGTGTCTTCAGGAAGGGCAAAAGTGCTTAGATTCACTGATAGGAGCTGTGCCACCTGACCTCCAGGCCCTCAGCTGTGTTTGCTAGTATAGATGCTCTTTGCTATAGCTGTCCCGTTTGTCAGTGATACTAATCTGATGTGCTCAGAAGTGTTTGAGACTTGGTGACCCTTTTATTCAGGGGAATTTGCTACCAGTGAGCTGAGTAAAGAACTTGGTTTTTTCAAAGCAAATATATATAAATATATATACTCTGTTGCTTGTAGAACAAAGCATAAGATAATGGTGGAAAATATTCCATTCCAAAGAGTCTTTATTTCATCCTAGGACACATGCATTAGTTTTTTACTTTGGATTAGGGACATGGTTTTCAGGTGATTCTCATTACCATCTGTATTTATTGCCATGTAGTCTGTGTTGTAAAGTGGTTTGGAATGCACCAAAGGTACGTCCTGTGTTGGTAAGCAGTGCATCTGAATACGAGTAGATTTGTAGAGTAAGACAGAGGGACCAAACATTCATGCTATATGAATCTCTGAGGTTTTATTTCAGATTAGCTCTAGCCTGATCCTGCGGATTGAACAACCATTAGTGGTTGGGCTCAAGTTTGCCCCTGGAGCATACCTTGAGCTCCTGTGCTCTGAGACCACGCTACAATGGTGGCCACAGCATGAGAAGTGGAAATGACTGGGGGAGATTTGCTTCAAAAATCTACTTCTAGTGTGAACTAAAATGCTGATACAGAAGCATCCAAGCTGAATGTCTTTCAGATGGAATTAAACTGAAAGGTGTTTTGTAGATGCACCTGATTAATTGCAGCCACTAATGAGGGTTCAATCCATGGGACCATGCTATAGCAAGTCCAAAATAAAACCTCCCCAAAATGCCCATGGTAGGAGTGTTGCATCCTTGACAAAAGCAATTTTACTCTGCAGATCTGCTTCTCTTGTAGTACATTACTAGTCTGTCTGGATATAGGCTCAGTAGATTCGATTCTACATTTTTATATTCCAAATGTGATTAAAAGATGAAGCTGCCTTATTATCTGCGCTCCCTCTCTTTCTTCCAGTAGTGTACAAATGAGGAGAATGCCTATCTCTCCCTTGCCTTCCCCCACTAAACTCCAACTTGCCTTAGAATATTTAGGCTCTAGTGTAATGCACAGCACTGTAGACCAGACTGAAAGAATAAATGTTGACAGCTCTTTCTCTTCCTCCTTCTTACTACTCCTTCCCAATCTTCTTACGTTCGAAAGGATGTGATTTCAAGTATTATTCTCAGATGTGCTATGAGAAGTAAGATGGAAAATATTCCCTCAATTTGCAAATTCCCTTAGCTACACAAACTGAGAACTTCTGCTGCTTGTTTTTATGGATTGCAGAGTACTCATTATTACTTGGCTCTTTTAAGAAGTGAGGCAGAGCAGATTAATGAAGAATAGTCCAGGCAGTAGACGTGGGTAATTTTTGAGACATGCAAAACACTCTCTTTTTTGCTAGGGGAAATTATTCTTCCTATTAATTCATCAGGAGTAGTTAGGAAATAAACTAAAGATTGGGGAAAGATTAGAGCTAAAAAAAACTTTTGAAAATAATATTTCAGGTGCTTTAATTCTGGTTTAATGCATCCTTGAACAAGAGATAACACCCATAACCTAGCAATAACATAGGGCTTTTTCTGCCTACAAAAAGCAATACATAAATGTGACTGCAGTTCCCAGTGCCCTAATTAGTTAATCCTCAGTTATTCTCAGTCCTGTTGCAGGTGGCCAGGTCTCGCTAGAATCTTGACTGTTAGTCTGCCAACAATTTGATTATAGCAGTAGTGAAGAGAAGTCAGTATATGACACAAATTTTTCTCGTTATGGGTCAACCAAATGGCAGGAGCAAGAACTTTTCTGATTTGATCAAGTTTAGGGAGACAGTACATGTCTTTTCTTCATGCATTACCTGGGTCTGTTTATAAACCTTCCTTGATATTTTGTCAGGTGTGATATTGCACATTGGCTGGCATTTTGCTGTACTTTTCTTGCTCATATACTGTGGGAGCTCACTCTGGTGAGTAAGGACACTGCCCCTGCCTGCCTCACGACCACCCTGAGCTCCCTGCTTGCCTTCCCTGCTGGAGCAGCCCACTCTTGCTGCTCCCTGGCACCTGGAGCCCCAAGTTTATCAGGATCAGACTGAGTTGATTAATCTGTGTTTCTTCACTCCTTTGGTTTACCCCTTTTTTTTTTTCCTGCGGTTGAAGTGCGCTGTTACTTCTTTTGGGCTTGTAGTAGGCTATTTACTCTTTGCAGCAGCTTTGTGTATATCTGAAGACTGTCAATATATCTTCTGTAGTATAAGCAGTATCAGTCCCCTGACTCTTTGAATCATGCATTTTCTTTGCTATTGACTTTTTTCAGTTGGCCCATATCTGTCTGCAAAACTTGTTTACAGAACTCCAACTGTGGCCTGGTCAATATGCTGAATTGAGCAGGATAACTCTAGACGTATCTCATGAAGTACTCATAATTACATATCCTGGAGCATGAAATAGATGATTGACTTATGTTTGGCTTGTGATTTTCACTAACCCTGCAACTTCTTTTATGCAAAAAAAAAAAAAAGTTCCAATGTTTTCGTAGCTGTTTCTTTCTGTTAAAATGATTTTGTGTGCTTGACTCTGTTAAGTTGTTGGTTTTTAGTATCTAGATTTATGGCCTTTTTGATGCCTTGTGCAGAATCCCTTTATATGATTGAAAAGTGAACACTATTCCGTGGATAATCACCATGTTCTTGGTATTATTAACAGGTTCACTATTGAATTGATCATGACGAAGCTTAAATACTTATTTAAATATTAGTTCTTTTTATAGCAGTGATAACCAGTTGAAATGTTTGCATTGGAGCTACTTGCGTGATTTCTGTATAGCATGTTCTATAAAGAGTATTCAGAGCTATACACACCAACCAAATCCACAGATCTGCTACCACTCGTTTGCTTGGTCTGTGTGGGAGGAACAGGATTTTTAATTGCTCTTCAGTTTATTGCACGGGATAATTATTCTGCTTAAATTTCTGCTTAATTTTTCTGCAGCAAAGTAAACCGGGGAATTTGTAATTCAGGAATCAGAAACCTTTCAGAAATGATATACCATATAGCATACTTACACCCACATGTGTCAATGCATGTGTATTTTATGTTTTTCTGCTTTGCCATGCTGGAGATAAGTTTCAGTTGGAGCTGGGAGAGTCTGCCTCTTAAACATAAGATATCTGAAATATCTAGGTAGTATGTGAGATCATCATTCCCAGATCCAAGGTTCAAGTTTAGATTTCGTGGAATATCCATGCTTAGAGATGCACAAAGTCATCTGAGCAATCTATTCCTATGCAGCTTCATGGTGAAGGTGTTTTTCATTAATTCAAATTGTAGTTCTAATAATTAATTCTAAAAAGAAAATGAAACACAAGTAGAAGGCAGCCACCTTTCCAAAGTTGAATTGTTTTACCACTCACTGTCTTCTCCTCTGAAGGAGAGAATATGTAGAAGAGTACAATTTTGAGTATTTTGAAATATTCTTCACTCTCTTCTCCAGAGTTTTTTGACTTTTAGAGTTATTTTATGAAGGAGAGTAAAAGAAGCCTCAATTACAGACATTTTTCAGAGTATATAAAATAAAGATTTGGCCATGACATTTATCTTCTTGATCAAGGAAGCTTTTGGATCTGAGTGATGTAAGATCTTAATATATCTTCATACTAATAAACAAAGAGAATTATATTCTGTCTTGCTGTGACTTACTTTGCTGCATGAGATTACTTTTGTAATGATGAAATTTATACCTAATCAGGTCCAACCATCTCTCCAACCAGAGCAAAGTGACAGACCTCCTCCACGAGCAAGAGTATCCATCACAATACTCAGGATGCCAAGTAGACATAGCAGGATAACAGCTTTGTTAAACATGGAACTCATGACTAAGATTAATTGCAAAAATGCAGGAAAGAGGGACTGCAAAGGAGGAATTTAGAAACGTTATGTGGTTGTGTGGGAATGGTGTCAGGACAGTCAACGTTCAGCTGGAGTTAAGACTTGCAAGGGACGCTGAGGGCAACAAGAAGAGCTTCTATCACTGCATTAGTAATAAAAGACTGAACGAGGGAAATGTGAGACTGTTGCTGAATGGGGAAGGTAAAAATGGATACAGTGGACACAAAGCTGAGGTACTTAATGCCTTCTTTACCTCAGCCTTCAGCTATCAGATGTCCCAGGCTTCTGCTTTTCAGAATAGTCTCAGGAGGAGAACTACCAGTAGTGGGTGAAGGTCAAGGAAGAGTTTCCTTGCAAAAACTCCATAGGACCTGATGGGCTGCATCCACGAGTGCTGAGAGCACTGGCTAATGTCCTTGCAAGGTCACTCTCTATCATGTTTGAGAGATCATAGACATCGGCGGAACTTGTGGATGAATAGAGAAAGGCAGATGTTGCACCCATCTTAAAAACAGGCCTGAAGTGAGATACAGGGAAATACAGGCTGGCAGCCTGACTTTGGGCCCTGGCAACATTGTGGAGTGGGAGGACTCTTGGAACGTGTGAAGGAGATTTCCTGGGCACATGAAGGAGAAGAAGGTGAAAAGCCTGTGTGGACTTAGCAAGGGTAGATTGTGCCTGACCAACCCGATTGCCTTCTATAATAAAATGATGGGATTTGTGTACAAGGGGAGAGCAGGAGATGTGGTTTACCTACACTTTAGAAAGGCTTTTGAAACTATCTTCTGTGGTGCTCTTGTGTCAAGGACGCGGATACATTATTGTCTAGATAGGTGAACAGCCATGTGAGTGAGAAACAAACTGAATGGCTGGACTTTGGGGGTAGTGGTTATGGGTCAAACTCTGCCCATCATAGCTGACCCTGCTTTGACCAGGAGGCTGCACTAGAGACCTTTGGTGCTGCCAAGAAGTGAAATGTAAGCAACATAACCTGGGTGGAATTACAGAATTAGTATCCAATACTTTCTTATCAGGTAATGTGCTAATTAGTGTAATAATGTTTGATTTTTGAAAAATCAGTCAGTGAAAAAAAAAAATTGTCATACTACGTTAAGGCTCTTTCTCCTTTGAAGATGCTGGAAATAAAATGAATTAAAAGGACATCTAATCACCAGTCAAAACATGGGAAAGCTAAATGTTACATGACCATTAATTAGTCCAGAAATAGCACATCAGATGAACACTGTGCTATTAAAAAACAACTAGGAGTATTTTATTTTCTAACATAAAGATTTAAATTTATGGGTATATATCAATGGGATGGAGAAAGTATTTTCTAAAAGCCTTTTGAAAGCTAATGTTATACGTTTACTTTCTTTTTTCTACAATGTGAAATATACTATAATCTTCTGCAGCAATTCATTTATTAAAACCTTGAAAATGCCAGCATTCAGTAATGAATTTTTATTTTCATACTAGCAATATAAAGAAGGCAAAATGTATTAAAGATATGTTATTTGAGACAGACAGATCTACATTTCAAATTCAAACTCGATTTTACTGTTACAGTTTAAAATTACTTAATATTAGATCTTTTAAAATAGTAGCTGAGAAGGTGATATAAATGTGTGGTGCTGTTCAGGATTTTCATTACAGTATAAGTACTCAAATCATGAACCAGCTGAACTTGGAAACTCAACTTTTCTTACCTCTTACCCCCCCCAAACTGAGATAGAAAAACAACAAACCTGGTTTGTAACCATGGAGAAAAATTACATGCTTTTAAAAAGATGAAAAACTAACTATCTAAAACAATGCAGATATAAAAAGAAAGAAGTGGACTGAGCAAAATGCAGAGAGGAAATAACAGAAAAGAACAATAAGTGAGACATGAATTATTTTCAGCAAAACTTCTTTTTTTCTTCTGCAGCTGTGGTTGCCTCGATTTTCTAGATGTAACTGAAATATTTTATTTATCTCAAGCAATAAAAAACTAAGCAGATCTCTCTTTTGTATGAAGTGCTGTGTGGAAATCTGAGTAAATAACATCTGCAGTTATTTCAGAACTTACATTAACAACTAAAGCTTAATTATTTCTTTTTTCATTTTCTTCCTTAAAACACTGATCACTCCACATGAATTGTTACACTTTTGTGGCAGTAACTCAAGATCCACTGGATGCAATTTCTGTGGGATGTGTTAATTTCAGTGATGGTGTGCAGTATATAAATCTGTATGAATTTTTATAAATAAGATGTCAAAGTTATGCCAGAGTCTTATTTTCCCGTGTGCATATGCATATCTTGTTTCTTTTCTCCCTGCCTTACCCATCAGTAGTTTTGGAGATTTACAGAGCCAAATTGTGCTTTGCATTTATGAAGAATTTCAGAGAACATGCTTTCATGTTCCATGAAGTATAGATTTCATGTACAGTGTATGTGAACGCTAAATGTAAATACCTTAAAGAAATGTATGGGAACAGTTTATTTTCTAGGCTGTTTAGTCCACAGCATAGAAGTAACCAGCACCAAACAAATTCTGAAAAGTTGCTTTTTCAAAAAATGTTGTGCAATTCAGATTTTTGCGTGAAATTACTCATAATTTTAAAAAGGAAAATAAACAAACTTTTTACTGTTGTAAATGATGATATTTAATGCCTAGCATGTTCGGAGGTTTTATTTTATTGGATATGATTTTAGAAAACAACAATATCTGTTAAAACCAGACTATTTTCCAATAAAATCTATAGCATTGCTAATTTTACAAAACTCATTAGTTCCATATAGTGAAATATATAGTGAAAAGTTATTTGTGTGATCATTATCCATTAATCCGTAAACAAAATAAATAAAACCCCAACTGTTTTAAATGTTCTGCAAAGTGCTTCTCTTCTGTAAATCCTAGCTGAAAAGGAAATTGTAGATGGTCTTAACTTTTTTAGGATTATTTTAGTATGTTTTTCTGTACCAAGAAGAAAGATGGTACAGTGTAGATTTGGGTAGGGACACTGGGTTTTTGAGATATGAGTCGCAGATGGGACCCATTAGATCACAGATCCCATCTGGCTGAGGATAGCAATGACAGCAGGTTTACATCGGACTTGGGGACCTGTTCATTTGAATGTTGCATTCTCATAACCTGAAGTGTAAAACTGAGGATATATACAAATGTTGTTTCTTACTGTTTTGCATTCCTCTAACTTTGCATAACAGCTACTGATTTTTCTGAACTGGCTGTTTATGAGGTGGGCTTGTACTCAAAGTTATCAGATTCACTAGCTAGTTTTGAGAGTTTTAAATACAATTTGCATTTTTAAATTTGATTGACAGGGTTTGGAAAATGAAACAATTACTGATTTACTCTCCCTCCTTCATCCACTCTTTCAATCAAACATTTTTGTGCTCTTGTACTCTTAAGATTGTATCACCTCTTCTCCTATAACGTGTGGTTTTGGCTTTGATCCCTGATGTGACACTGAAATGAGAGATTTTTTTCATATGTTTCGGCTAGACTCTAGCCAAAATAAACTATTCATTGTGTTTATAAACATAAGATAAATATTTATTCACGTTCAAAAGCTCTGAACTGAAAAGACATTTTGAACCTGTGGAGGTAGTCAGTGACCACCAGTGTTTGTTAATGATCCCTTCCGCTGGGAACCTTTTCCTTGCTGGGGATTAGCATGCAAAGCTTGACTCTCAATGGCTCCATACCTGAGTATTAGATGAAGACTTTCTGTGTTGGGCACCAGAAAATGGAGCTTTACACAAATGAGTATGTTGTTCTTGCATTCTAGGAAGTTTGTCTGGTTAGCGTCCAAGAGTACCTGTTTACCGATGTCAAACTTAGCACCTTCCAGACACCATTAAAAAACAATTTTAGTATTACAGTCTAGATTCCATATACATTTTGACTCTTGCATTTGAAAATGGTAACTGTATATACGTTCATAGAGTGTCCTATTCTGCAGCAAGTCAAATATTTTCAGATGTATGTATTGTGGGAAGTCAAAGCAAGTTTTGGTCTTTTCAGTTTATTTTGGTCCCTTAAGGTTGTACAGACAATGTCACAAATCTTTTCTGTTTTGGCTATTGCATGGACCTACTTCGGCAATGTAATTTATAGTAATTGGATTACTGAATGACTATAATAGTTATCAAGAACCGAAGTAATAGATATAGGCAGAGTAATTTCATGCTTTTCAGATGAGATTATATTACATTTAGGATAGGTCACAAATGACTCCATGACTTCACCAATTTTAATTAACTTTAATATCTAAGAAGAAAAAAGAACCTTGCTAAATTGTCAGTCTTTGTAACTTTTGTTGTTATTTTACAACTAGCAGTTTTCTACGCAAAATATTTTATCTTTTAATTTTTTTGACATATTTCCTTTTCATGATCTTTCCAAAATGTTATTCTGGGCTGTCCTTGAAACCGAAGCAGATGATCTGCTGAACTGAGATAGATTCTTTGCCAACCTGCCAATCACTTTTCTGTTTGGGAGCGAGCTGGTGGTGAAGCTTTGATGTACATATTTTGATGTTTTGTCTGTGAAAGCCATTTAATGTGTAGCCTGAGATCTCTGTAATAAAATTTATGAGTTTTAGGCTTAAATACTGTAGTCTATCTCCTAAACCATGTAAACTTGCTCAAAGGCAGTGCTTGTGAACTAGGCAGTACATGCTTCTCACTGCTGTAGTACTAGTTACTGCCTTTGCTAATTTGTTTCCCTCTAAACCGCCCACTGTACTCGAAGACCAGGTTCGGCATCATCTGAGGAACCTGAAGGTGCACAAGTCCATGGGACCTGATGAGATCCATCTGCGGGTCCTGAGGGAACTGGCAGATGAAGTTGCCAAGCCACTGGCCATCATATTTGAGAAAAATGTGGCGGCCTGGTGAGGTCCCCGATGACTGGAAGAGAGGGAACATAACCCCCATTTTTAAAAAAGGGAACAAGGAGGACCCGGGCAACTACAGGCTGGTCAGCCTCACCTCTGTGCCTGGCAAGGTGATGGAACAGATTCTCCTGGAAACCATGCTAAGGCACATGGAGAGCAAGGAGGTGG
>JAAGAY010005434.1:0-36616 GCA_011801015.1 Ardeotis arabs
CTTGCAGTGAGGGGCCCAAAACTGAACACAGTACTCGAGGTGCGGCCTCACCAGTGCCGAGTACAGGGGGACAATTACCTCCCTGTTCCTGCTAGTAACACTGTTTTTGATGGAAGCCAGGATGCCGTTGGCCTTCTTGGCCACCCGGGCACACTGTCGGCTCATGCTCAGCCGAGCACCAATCAGTACCCCCAGGTCCGTTTCCTCCACACAGTCCTCCAGCCACTCCACCCCAAGCCTATAGCGCTGCCTGGGGTTGTTGTGGCCGAAGTGCAGGACTCGGCATTTGGTCTTGTTGAACCTCATCCCATTGGCTTCAGCCCAGCTCTCCAGCCTGTCCAGATCCCTCTGTAGGGCCTCGCTACCCCCAGGCAGATCCACACTCCCAGCCAATTTGGTGTCATCTGCGAACTTACTGAGGGTGCACTCAATGCCCTCATCCAGATCATCAATAAAGATATTGAAGAGGACAGGCCCCAGCACCGACCCCTGGGGAACACCACTTGTGACCGGTAGCCAGCTGGATTTAACTCCATTCACCACCACTCTGAGCCCGGCCCTCCAGCCAGCTCCTTACCCAGCCAAGAGTGTACCCATCCAAGCCATGGGCTGCCAGCTTCTGCAGGAGAATACCGTGGGAGACAGTGTCAAAGGCTTTGCTGAAGTCTAGGTAGACCACATCAACAGCCTTTCCCTCATCCAGCAGATGGGTCACTTGATCATAAAAGGAGATCAGGTTGGTCAAACAGGACCTGCCCTTCATGAACCCATGCTGGCTAGGCCTGATCCCCCGGCCATCCCGCACATGCCGCATGATCTCCCTCAAGACTATCTGTTCCATAACCTTCCCTATAACTGAGGTCAGGCTAACAGGCCTGTAGTTCCCCGGATCCTCCTTACAACCTTTCTTGTAAATGGGAGTCACATTGGCAATCCTAAGCACATTGGCATCCAAAAGCACTTGGTTTTGGTAAGAACAGCTAAACAAGTACTGGTCCGTCATATAGATTGCTAATTTCATAAAGTTAATACTAATGACAAAATCAACAGTCAGTGTCATGATGAATCCTCTGTACATGCAAAAAAAAAAAAAAAACCAGCTTCAGGGAAACTTCAGAATCCTAAATCCAAACCTCAACAAACAAGCCTAGAGACAAGAACAAGAGAAATAACTACCACAAGTGACAAGTGTGACTCATGTCTGTGGGAACTTCTCCAGCTCTTAGTTAATGAGAGTGGTGTAAGATCCTACAGTTTCTCACCTTCATCTCTTGTTAGGGAACTGGAGCTGTTGCTCTCAAATGTGGATGTCACAAGAGTTATCCAGACCTTTTATTATACCCAACCTAGCTGATTAACAGTGGTATCACACACAAAATCAGGTACACAAAGAAGCACAGTTTTACCCAAAGATCTAGAGACTTTCTACTGAGATAAACCCCTAAAACTTTCCCAGTCCTGAAGACAACAGCAAAGGAATTCATTTGGTTTAAGATCAAATCTGTCCTTAAGCAAGATTTCAGTGGAACAATCTTTTACTAGCACAGTGGGAAATGAGAAAAAACTTTCATACTTATTGAGATGAGGAAAAATATAAGGTGGACAGCAATAAATCCAAGGATGTTCTTATTCATACATCTGTCTTTTTACATCAGTATAAAGTGGTTAATTATTACTATAATGTTGCATGAGCTGTTTCTCCAGTAGTATGAGAAAACAGAGGCAGAAAAAATCAAATATCATAACTCCAGATCCTGATTGCGGAACCAAAGCAAAATGTGACCTTATTCCTGAGTCTGTAGGTGTAAGGATGCTGTGAGCGTAGTCTTTATCCAACATGCAATAAAATAACTAACAGATAGTTCATGTAACACAGCACTGATATACAGAGTAGGCACAGCATTTACATACCTTGGTATTGGTGGATCTTCTGTTTCAGACTTGATGAAAGTGGAGTGTCATTCTCATTGTGTCTGAAATAGTGTGGCTTCTCTTTTCCTGTGACTGAATGCTGATGGAAATCCTCAGAAACTTGGAGCAAGGATGTGTCTGTACTCCCTAGTTCTGGGCAACTTGTTCATCTTGAGGAACACTAACTTTCTCTTGATCTCTCCTCAAGGATTCCCTCTGAATCTCCAAATAGTTGCTATGAAGCCACAGATGAACTAGCAGGTAATGTAGGTTATCCCTACAAGGGAGCTAGTGTTGAGCAAGTCAGGTGCAAGCTGAGACAGCTTTTGTTGTGAGCTTTCTTTGATCTAAAGGGTTTAAAGGCCCTATGTGCTGCAAAAGTAGACATACTTGCTTGCTCCTTGCATTCTCCTTCTCTATCTAGGGAGATGCTCTGGAGAACTAGATGGTGTTTTTCTAGCCTTTCTCTGTTGCCCTCCAAGATCTTTTCTTCCTATAGAAAAAGATGACAGTTTGGCTAAAATGTATTCTGCAAACTCACATGTTGTTCCAAGTAATCACTTATATATGTAATCAATGCCTAAATAAACTCTACAGCAATTACCACTTCTTGAACTGAGAATGAATCAGAGGTTCTGACCTTCTCTCAGAAGATTTTTGAAGTCACTGCACTGTGCCAACAAATGTTTTAGTTGCCTGAGTGATGAAAGCAAGAAGGATGTATGCTGAACATGTATTAGATGAATGCAGTACATCTTTATTACAGAAACCTGCCAAGTATCACTTCTGGAGTATGTCATCAAGCCGACAAGTTCTTCTGAATTAGTTATTTATTATTTTATCCTACTAGAGATTTGTAGTAATAAGCATCTCAAAAAAAGATAACACAGAAAAACTACAGTGGACAAAGTTGATGAGTCAAAATTTATCATAAGCAATATCTGCACAATGCATATATGATACACCGGATAACATATATGGTATCCTGGATAATGCTGTGTTTGTAAAACCAACATGATGTTTGTAAAGAGAAAGCTTACAGAGGTGCTGCAACTGAGGATTACTTTCAAGACATGTATAAACTTTTTAGTGCTTCCTCCAGATTATTCCTTTTTTGTAGTCTGTCTCCTTCTCTCCAGATTTCATAGAGATCATTGCCTTTTCTCTTCTAACAGTTTGGATGATTTGTTAGCAGTAGAAGCACTTGTCAAGGCCAGGGGTTACTAAGACATCTCCCACCAAAGAGATGTGCCTTAACCGTGATTCCTAATCCTTGTTAAGGTTCAGAGCCCTTCAATTACACTATTAGTCTTGCTTACATGCCTCTTTCTTTCCAACACATCTGTGTGAGTCTTGCTGAAATCCTGGTTTTCTTCTCTGTCTTGGTCAACATTCCGTTTGTTTGAGAAAACTGAAAATCTATCTTCAGATAGAAATAGCTATCTTCAGTGTTGTCTCTGCTGTTGTCCAGTTTGCTTCTACTTCATCTGCTGTGCATCCCACAGAATTTGGATGGCTGCTCTTGCTTTGTGTTTTTATTTGATGTCATTCCCAGTGCACAGGGCCTCCAACTCTCCTTGGCAGCAGTAGATTGTCCATCATGTGAAGCAGAACTAGTTTCTGTGTTTTCTGATCCAAGAGATGAGTCAACACTGTCTCTTCATTCCTATCTGTGTTGCCATTGCCATCAGTCACTTTACTATCAATGCCATTTTCATGTTGCTTTGTGAGTACGCAGAAGAGGACATCATGTGTTCATGTTCTGATGTGGTGTTGAACTGTCTGAATTTAGTGGCAGGTTCTATGACTCACTGCTTCATTAGGATGGCTTGGGTATGCTTGTCCTTGCTGTGCATGCCTTCAGTTTCCTGATTCCAGCTACAACCCACAGCAACATGTCATTTCTCTTCTCATGGTGAAAATACTAGCAGTAAAAATCACAGCACTTGGGATTTTCTCTAGGTGAGGGTGTTCCTCAGTTTAATCTGTCCACCTCTGCAATGAAGATGAAATCCAAAGACTTCCCCACTCGGCTATTCCTGTTCAAAGATTTTCAGAGGAGTAGGAAGCTTATGTCACTCAATGTACCACATGAATCTTATCCTGGGTAAATCTAGTGGAACTTCTTTAGTTACTCATGATAAGCACTGGCTTCTTTCATAGTGTATGTTAAATGTCTTTCAAGCAGTGCAAATAACCTGGCCAACGTTACACTGCTACCATGCTCGGTGCTATATTCAATAAGTGCATTAATGTGACCTTCAAGCTTCCCTCCAAGTTAAAGGAATTGCACATATGAGTTAGCTCAGGGACAGTTTGTGGAGTTTTAACTTTTGTTTGATCTCTGAATTTCCTCCTTGAAGCACATAATCTAATGTTGACCAAATTCACCATGACTTTCCTCCCTGTTCTCTCACACTAAGATTTTAGTTACACTGAAAGTTTACTGAGTAAGGAATTAAGTTGAAGCCGAGTTTTGCACTTGATGGTATTCCTGCATTTCAGCTCCTGTGAACTCCAATGAACAATGTTTAGTGCTGGTCCCCTTTGTTTCTTTTACTAACAGCTTTAGATTGCTTGTGTTGTATATGCCCTTTACTTGGCCACATTTTCTCCAGTCTAAAATTGCCTTTTATCATTTTTGTGGGGTGATATTATGGCTAGCTGCACCATCTATCAGGAAACAAACTGCTCTTTAATGTAAAAACAGAACATAAAATGCAGCATCCTTCTTCTTCAGTGCAGTGAGAACCTTGGGATCTGGCAGGCTTGCTGGAAGTGCTCACCCCATAGTGGTTAGTGCAGAATGCAAGATTTGTTCATTCATGCATTCATTCATTCTTTCTTTCTTAGAATGGGACATTAATGTATTATTTTCAAACCCTATTTGCTTCACTGGCCGTAGTTTAAGTATTTCTACGTGCAGTTTCCTATTGACTTCCATGATATATAAACTGGACTGTGCTGTTTATCTTCCTAATGCTTTTGTCCCTGTCCATAAATGGTTCTTTTTCTTAGTCCTGTGAACTTGTTCTTAGCTAGTGACTATTACTGTCTTCACTATTTCAGTGGACAAATTCTTCTGTAGGTGAGGTCCCTCTGGAACTGTATCTGTTTCTCTCAAGAGTATGTTCTAAAACCTGAAGCCAACTCCCTTGCATATGACGCTGCCTTTAATAAGGCTGTGCAATGATGTCTTATTTCCATAACCTGCAGTGCCTCCAAAGGTCCACGTGGATGCAGAAGTTCTTCACTCTGATATGTGCTCTTTCTTCCACTGCTTGCTTTTGACTTAAAAAAAAAAAAAAAAGAATCTCTGTAAGCCTCATTGTGTGGAAGGTCACTCATCAGTCACTTTTTTGGCTCTTCCAGCACATTATGTATTGTTCTTGACAGCAGAGTCTCATTCACTCCTCATTCTTCTTCTCCAATGAAACAAAAATATCTAACAACTCTGACTTCATATTCTTTGTTAGTGGATGACAGAGGTTCAGTTTTTGCTTTTTTTGGTTTCACCTTTGTGCTGCAAATCCAGCTTCTTTAGAAAGCTGAGTCTCTTTATGCCATTTTCTTAATCCATTTCCAGTTGTTCCCTTTTGCCTTTAGATCATATTTTCTCTTGGCATTGTTTTCATTATCGGGTTCCAGATATATAAATACATGCATAAATATTAACAAGTGGACTCCAAACATGTAAGCCAAAATTGAATATTTAGCCAGAAATCTAGTTATGTAGACAGGCAGCTTCAGCCAATGTTCCAGCCATGCCCATGTATATTAACTGCCCGGTGTTCCCTCTAACGTATTTTTTTTTTTCTCTATTTTAAAGGCTTCTTTATAAATTCCATAGAGACCAAGGCACCTTGCCTCTTCTACTCTGACACCTTTGCATAGCTTCTGTTTCTATCAGAATTTGTGATGAGCTATGGACTAAATCTCCATCACAGCAGAAAAAAAATTCTCATTTGAGAACAAAGCAGAATTAGAACCTATCTCTTCAGAAATATTCTTATTTACCTCAGTCAGGACCTGAATCTGAATGTGCCATAAGGTACTGCCATCTGCCCAATTATCTCATCCTAGGAATCGATGAAGATATCAGTCACAAATAAAAATTAACAAGTTTTAGGAATACTCTAGAAATCTGAATTTATGTAAAAGCTGTCAGCAAGCCAGGTAGAATATTCTTTTTTACTGAGTTGTGGTACTTTATGGTTACTAAAATAGTAATTATGCAAAGAAAAGATGATATGTTTTCATCTTTTATTGAGTTTAACATTTAAATAGCTCACTCTTTTGAAATGAATGCATCTTTGAGGATATAGCATATGTAACAATACATAACTGATTGCCAGTGTGGAAGAAAAACTGTAACGACTTTGAGTTGTGTATGGGCAGTAACAGCATGGACTGCTCTTGGCGCGGCTGTCTGACACTCTCCTTCCTATGGACGGGCTGTAGAACACAACAGCTAAAAGCTTAGTAGAGTCAGGTCAGGGAAAATATTTTTTAAATGTCTGGCTAATAAATGTAATTACACTCTATTTCTTGGCTTTAATTAAGAATACAGATTACTATAATGGTCAGTACTGATGGCAATGATTTCACAGCAATATTTTTCAAGGTAAACAATTAAATAAGAAAGATTAGTCCATGTGGAAGTTGCAGTCCAGATACCAGCAAAGTAATCTCACCCCTTGAGGGTAGCAGCCTCACTTTTTGGACCATTTAAAACTGTTATGGTTACCAGTAACTGAGACACTGTATCTCACACTCAGATCATCAGACTCTCCCTTGGCTGGAGGTAGTGAAAGATACTGATAAAAAATTACAAAAGTACTGTCGTGCCAACAATGCCTTGAGATTTATGTCAAAAAGGGACAGCAAAACTTCTAAGGTAGACATAATTGTTTACAAGAATCCATACAAAACCAGAAATGGATGTGTATAAAATGTTTCAGGATAAATGTGAAATACACAAAATCAATGTTTGGCTCCTGGTATAGAGGAACCTAGTGAGTATGTGCTCTCAAAAATAAGTATGAGTCAAGCGTCCTCTTAGGACAATTAAACTGCAAAGAAAAAAATATTTTAAAATGTCTGTGGAACTGAAGATCTTATGTTTACTTTAAATTAAGACAACGCAACTAGTAATCGTAATACCAGAATCAGAAATCACTCCTGCTACAAGGGAGAGTGTGCTGTGTATACTGCCATCCATAGAACACTCTTGTGAGAAGTATTTATTGCAGGACAGTTATAGTCTGATATACTGGAAAGATGATTCGTTAGTTTTTATATGGAAGGCAGATTTCTGCAGCAGATAAAAATACATTAGGAATTATAGCTTCTTTCATCTTTATGTATTAATATATTGCACTCTTGGCTATTCTAGAATAATATATTCCAGATCTGACATACCCTTATTGTAATGGAGAAATTTTCTGTAATGCTGACCTATTATAACAGACACTAAATGCAATCTCATGCATATATGTAATGTTTAAATGGATTTATTCAAATTGATAAAAAACTTTCTTTAGTTCCTCCAAATAATATTGACAAAAACTTATAGACTCTTTTGTGCTAATGTATTCTACTCTCAGTCCGCAGGTTGAGAATATTTTCATAGCTTTTTTTTTTTTTCAGATTAATTGATCTAACTGCAGTGAGGGCTCTTGTAATTCCTCTGCCAGAGCTGAATTCTGCTGCTAATCTTGCTGTAATTGGTGCAATTGTGTTGCACTATGAATAGCACAGGAGAAGACCATGTTTATGATGAAATGGCCCTGAATTTAGCAAGACCACTATAGACAGAGGAGAAAAGGGGCAGCAATAAGGAGAAAACAAGCAGATAAGGATATAAATGCATAGGCAGCATCTCTGTTGATGAAGGCTGTCTGATGTTTCTCTGACAACAAAGAAGCATCACTAGGGTGCCACTTATACTTTTATTGGTGGAATCCCTTCTGTAAATGCTGTTAGTCAGCCCTGCAAGGAGACATTTTCCTGCTGCTACCTTGTTCCCTTGCACTGCAGAGGGGTGGGCAGAGGTATAAGTGGAGGGATTATTCCCTATATTGCTAGTCTAAGATGAAAACAGTTCCTTTATAGGATCAGAAGTCCATGCCAGTGGTTGGGATCAAGTGTCCACAGACTAATACTTTATCCCTTTCTCCTTATTATTTGCCCTGGCTACGGGTACAGCATGGTGGTGTTCTACATCAGTACAGCATTAAGGACACAGGCATGATGAAAGCATTTTCATGCAAGAGAGAGGATAATTTCACTTATCTTCATAAAAGCTATAGGTGTAATTTCATGTGGAGTCCATAGATAGTCAATGTAAAGAGACAACTACTTCCAAAAATCTTCTCAATAACACCTCGTGACAGGGCAAGATGCAGTGGGCACAAATTGAAATACAGGAAATACCATTTATTCATGTTGAGGGTGGTCAAACACTGGCACAGGTTGCCCACAGAGGTTGTAGAGTGTCCGTCCTTGAAGATATTCAAAGCCCAACTACACAAGGCCCTGGGAAATCTGCTTTAGCTGACCCTGCTTTGAGTAGGGGTTTGGAATAGGCAATCTCTAGAAGTGTCTTTCCATCTCAACTGTTCATAATTTTACGTTTGTAGAGTAGAAAAAACATAAAGACCTCTTGTGCCCTCACTTACACTTCGAGGTGAAACATCCTTGAAAGATATACCTTAGCATTTCTGAAAGGAAGTAGTTTGGCTTTTTTTTGACCAGACTTCTAAATGCTGTTGCAGACCCTGAGCAGCCAAGTGTGAATAATTTGGCTTGTGTGGTTCTTGTGCACTATTTAACTATTGACTAACGATTGTATCATTTGTACTCTCTCTATTTTCTTAGTCTACCCTAAAGTCTTAGGTATAGCAAAATGCTCTTTATATTGAATGATTCATCCCAGATTTTGCTTGGATAAACCTTGTTGCTTTCATTTTTTCCTTCAAAAGTTTCCTTAAAATCTTCTCCATATCATCTTGCTGTTGATCATAAAAAATCAGATGTAAAAAGTCCTTCTGAGACTTTTGGTTATGAACTGTATGATTTTCCTACCTATGATTTTGTTCTCTATGTATCACAGACATCTGTTAGGCTAACATAATTGTTTTTGTACCTTGCGCACCTTCTTTTAACCACATATGCTCTTTTCAGATGTAAAGGATTTTCCAACTTTGATGCACTTTGGAACTCATCCCTCCAGGAAGCCAACGAGGTTGGCTCTCTCACATAGACTAATTATTTTAACTCCAATTATTTTCACTCTCAGTTTGATTTTATAGAGACTTGTTTTCTATATATTTCTACTGTCTAGGCAGCTTATTGATACTTCTTCTGAACTCTTTTTCTTTTTGTGTTCATTAGATCTTAGCAGTACATCCAAATCACTGTCTTCTGCAAGACCAGAAGTTTGGCTTTAGCCTTTCTGACTGTCTTTGCTCAGAGCTTGCAGCAACTGCAGCCAGATGCAGCTAAGCGGAATGGCTGTGCTGTGTCATTGCCTGGTCCAGGGTCTGAGCGGTAGGCTCTTCTTTGATGAAAGAAGAAGCAGTGAGTTTTCTTCACAGATTAATTATGTGGGGAAAAACCACAAAATGTCTTTTGGTGCACTAAGAATTTTGATGAATAGTTACCACAGAATTTCACTCCATAATGCCTAGACTGTTTTGGTTCTTTGAAGTCATCTTACAGAGTAGCTCCAAACATCTGGAGCCTTTCAGATTAACTACATTTCCCTTAGTAACAGACTTAGAAATAGATCATCAAGCATCATGACAACGGGATGAGTTAAAATATGGTGTTAATGCCTCTTCTGGGCTGCTAATGTCTATTTTGCAGTGGATAAATTCCCTGGGCTAAATTACACCCTTGGATACAAAATGGTTATCGCAAAGCCAATGGGAGTTGACATGGTCATCAAGGGATGATAAGTAGCCCTCAGGGAAAACAATATAAACATATTGACTCTTCTACTAGTCATCCAGCTAATTAAGAAATCAGAATGTAATAGAAGAATATTGATGGTGAACAGATGCATTTGCAGAATGATTACTGCAAGTCTGGTTTCTAAAGCTAACGTATACAGCAAAGCACTCAATATTTTACCATGAACTTTAGAAGTCTAATTAAGTGTTACTATCAGTTCTCTGTAAAGCACCAGAAGTGTGGCAAGCATTTTGCTAAAGGTCACCTCTACATATGAAATATTTTGTATCTAACTTACCTGAAATACAGGTAATAAATTAATCTCATTGGCACATTGCATTCTCCCCATCTGTTATGTCCACATGTTTTTCATCTTATATTGTAAATTCTTCAGGATGCTATCAAAGCTGCTGTGGTTCTAGCAGCCCTGGACACCATAGGTGGGATTCACTAATTTTAGGTATCTGTGGTATAAGACAGTGACTCCAAAGTCTCAATTTATTCAACACCTTAAACAGGACTGGGTAAGGAGTCCTACTAGACATCTGGAAACTAAGACACATTAAAATTAAAACTCATAATGAGCATAAACTTGTCACTAATATGCAAATGGTCTGCTTGGTCTCACATTTACATTGAAGAGAACTCTAAGTAAGCATTGAATCATAGAATCATAGAATGATTTGGGTTGGAAGGGACCTGTAAAGGTCTTCTAGTCCAACCCCCCTGCAAGGAGCAGGGACATCTCCAACTAGATCAGGTTGCTCAAAGCCCCATCCAGCCTGACCTTGACTGTCTGCAGGGATGTGGCATCCACCACCTCTCTGGGCAACCTGTTCCAGTGCTTCACCACTCTCATTGTAAAAAAATTATTCTAAATCTAAATACACCCCCTTTCAGTTTAAAACCATTACCCCTTGTCCTATTGCTCCAGGCTCTGCTAAAAGGTTTCTCCCCATCTTTCTTATAGGCCCCCTTTAGGTACTGGAAGGTCGCAATAAGGTCTCCCCAGGGCGTCCTCTTCTCCAGGCTGAGCAACATCAACTCTCTCAGCCTTTCTTCATAGGAGAGGTGCTCCAGCCCTCTGATCATTTTTCTGGCCCTCCTCTGGACCCACTCCAACAGGTCCGTGTCTTTCCTGTGCTGAGGGCTCCAGAGCAGGATGCAGTACTCCAGGCAGGATCTCACCAGAATGGAGTAGAGGGGCAGAATCAGCTCCCTTTCCCTGCTGGCCATGCTTCTTTTGATGCAGCCCAGGATGTGGTTGGCCTTCTAGGCTGCAAGCACACATTGATGGCTCATGTCCCGCTTTTCATCCACCAGTACCCCTAAGTCTTTCTCGGCTAGGCTGCACTCAATCCCTTCATCCCTCAGTCTGTACTGGTACACGGGGTTGCCCTAACCCAGGTGCAGGACCTTGCACTTGGCCTGGTGAACTTCATGGGGTTCGCATGGGCCCACTTCTCGAGCTTGTCCAGGTCCCTCTGGATGGCACCCCACCCCTTAGGCGTGTCAGCTGCACCACTCAGCTTGGTGTAGTTTGCAAACTTGCTGAGGTCTATGTCATTGATGAAGATGTTAAACAGTACTGGTCCCAGTATGGACCCCTGAGGGACACCACTTGTCACTGACCTCCAGCTGGGCATTCTGCTGTTGACCACTACCCTCTGCATGCCACCATGCAATCAATTCCTAATCCATCAAACAGTCCACCCATCAATTCCGTATCTCGCCAATTTAGAGAGAAGAATGTTGTGGGGGACCATGTCAAAGGTTTTATGGAAGTCCAGGTAGATGACATCGGTAGCTCTTCCCTTGTCCACTGAGGTAGCTACTCCATCATAGAAGGCCACTAGGTTGGTCAGGCAGGACTTGCCGTTGGTGAAGCCATGCTGGCTGTCTCAAACCACCTCGCTGTCCTCCATGTGCCTCAGCATAGCTTCTAGGAGGATCTGTTCCATGATCTTCCCAGGCACAGAGGTGAGGCTGACAGTTCCCAGGGTCCTCCTTTCTACCCTTTTTAAAAATGGGTGTAATGTTTCCTTTTTTTCCAGTCAGTGGGGACTTCACCTGGCTACTGTGACTTTTCAAATATCATGGCCAAATATCATTGGCAACTACATCAGCCAATTCCCTCAGGACTCTGGGATGCATCTCATCAGGTCCCATAGACGTATATTCAGGTTCCTCAGGTGGTCACAAACCTGATCTTCTCTTACAGTGGGAGGGACTTTGCTCCCCCAGATCCCATCTTGCAGTCCATCCACTCGAGAGGTGTGGGAAGAGGGGTTACCAGTGAAGACTGAGGCAAAAAAGTTGTTGAGTACCTCAGCCTTCAGTGCATAAAGATATGTGCTTAAGTTAAGCTACCTGCATCAGAAAACCCTAGGCCAAAGTTAAAATCCTCCCCACATTCATCAAACAGCTTCTGATGTTTCCTTGTTGTGCACTATGACTTTTCAGCTTGTGTTTTACAGCTTCTGATGTCTCCTTGTTGTGCACTTTTCAAATCTGAATAGGCTATCAACTTAAGAATAACTGCAAAACTGCAAAAAGGTGTGATTCATTTCCTTGAGCTGTCATAGACACAATAAATGTGTTACAAATTGTCGTTGTCCTTCATATTTAGTTATGCACATTTTGTAATTTCTTGGCAAGATATCTACACCCCGTAAGATGACATGGAATCACGTTATTCCACTTCTGTTTGCCTTACAAACTAAGTGTATTTAGAAGCATCATCTGTTGCTTGTTTGGAGAAGAAAAAAAAAATAAAATATTTGTCTCTTCCCTTTCTGTAGGCTCACATCATCACTTTCTTCAGAATCGGGCAAGACCCCTTGTTGTATTCACCAGCTGGTGAAGCTGGTGAACATCTCATGTACAGAACTGGAAGTGTGCTCATGCAGAATATTAGGAGAGGTTTTAACAAGAAGATAAGGTAGATTGCAGGGATGGGGCATGAGGTTTGGCCAGACAAAAGTGTTAACCAGCCACTTGAACCAGCCACTTGCTTACACATAATGAGCTCCTCTTATTCTTCCTTCTCCCCATTTTCCCAATCTTGTTCTTGCCCAGTCCATCTAGATGTCTCCCTTTCTCTGTCCCTGTATCCTCTCAAATACACAACTCTGCCAGTTTTTTTTCCATCTTGGTCCCACTTTTGCTATCTTTGTACCCAGACTTGGTATTTCTAATGCTGTCACCTTGATCATCTCAGCCCTACCAGGTGTTGCTGAAGTGGCTCAATTCCCCAGAGGTCCCCAGTGCTCATCCACCTCCAGGTGTTGGTGGAGTCTGGCTGTTTCTCACAGAATTCACCCATAAACACCTGTGAAATCTGGCCATCCTTCATGGTGTTCTCCATTATTTGTGTCACCTTCTTATCCTCTTGTTACATCCAGTGAATTCTCATGGTCTGTTCAGCTAGCTAGGATCTGACCATCAGTGTGCCCACCTCACTGGAGACATTTTTGTTCATAGAATCATAGAATAATTTATGTTGGAAAAAATCTTTAAGATCATGAAGTCCAACCGTTAACGTAACACTGCTGTAGTGGATCTGGCTGAGATGGAATTAATTTTCCCCATAGCAGCCCTCATAGTGCTGTGCTTTGTGTTGGTAGCTACAAAGGAGCTGATAATACATCAGCAGTGCTTGCACAGCATGAAGGCTGCCTCTCCAACATTTCCTCCTCATCAGTAGGCTGGGGGGTGGGCAAGATCTTGGGAAGGGACATAGCCAGGACAGCTGACCCAAACTGACTAAGGGGATATTCCATACCGTATGATGTCTGCCCAGCAATAAAAGCTAAAAGAAAGGAGGAGGAGGGGAGCGCATTCATTATTATAATGTTCGTCTTCTGGAGCAACCACTATATAGAATCATAGAATCATAGAATGGTTAGGGTTGGAAGGGACCTTCAAAGGTCATCTAGTCCAACCCCCCTGCAAGGAGCAGGGACATCCCCCACTAGATCAGGTCGCTCAGAGCCCCATCCAGCCTGGCCTTAAATGTTTCCAGGGATGGGGCATCCACCACCTCTCTGGGCAACCTGTTCCAGTGATCTACAACTCTCATTGTGAAAAATTTCTTCCTAATGTCCAATCTAAATCTACCCCCCTCTATTTTAAAACCATTACCCCTTGTCCTATCACAGGAGGCCCTACTGAACAGTCTCTCCCCATCTTTCTTGTAGGCCCCCTTGAGGTACTGGAAGACCGCTATCAGGTCTCCCCGGAGCCTCCTCTTCTCCAGGCTGAACAGCCCCAACTCTCTCAGCCTTTCTTCATAGGAGAGGTGCTCCATCCCTCTTATCATCTTTGTGGCCCTCCTCTATATGTAGTGAAGCCCTACTTCCGAGGAAGTGGTTGGACATCACCTGCTGATGGGAAGTAGAGAGTAAATTTTTTGTTTTCCTTTGCTTCTGCACACAGCCTTTGCTTTTGCTTTATTAAACTGTCTTTATCTTGGGAAAAGAAAACAAACAAAATAAAACAAACAAAAAATCTGCACAATGGCAGCTGGAGAGAGGAGTGAGAATATGTGAGAGGAACAACTCTGCAGAAGCCAAGGTCAGTGGAGAAGGAAAAGGTGCTCCAAGTGCTGGAGCAGAGATTCCCCTGCAGCCCGTGGGGCAGCCCATGGTGAAGCAGGTTGTCCCCCTGACACGCATGGAGGCCCACAGAGGAGCAGAGATTCACCTGCAGCCCTTGGAGGACCCCACACTGGGACAGGTGGATGCCCAAAGGAGGTTGTGGCCCTGTGGAAAGCCCATGCTGGAGCAGGCTCTTGGCAGAACCTGTGGTCCCATGGAGAGAGAAGCCCATGCTGGAGCAGGTTTTCTGGTAGGGATTGTGACCCCTCAGGGGACCCATGCACAATCTGTTCCTGAAGGACTGCACCTTGTGAAAGAGACCCATGCTGGAGCAGCTTGCAAAGAACTGCAGCCCATGGGAAGGACCCATGTTGGAGAAGTTCGTGGAGGACTGTCTCCTGTGGGAGGGACCCCATGCTGGAGCAGGAGAAGAGTGTGAGAAGTTCTTCCCCGAGAAGGAAGGAGCAGCAGAGACAACGTGCAATGAATTGACTGTAACCCCCATTTTCTGTCCCCCTGCACCACTAGTGGGGAGGAAGTAGAGAAAATTGGGAGTGAAGTTGAGCCCAAGAAGAAGGGAGGGGTGGGGACAAGGCGTTTTCATATTTCCTTTCCCCTGTCCAGCCGAGGAGGGGAAGTGATAGAGCGGCTTTGGTGGGCACATGGCATACAAGCCAGGGTCAACCCCTCACAACTGCCAAGTCTGCCACTAAACCATGTCCCTAAGCACCACAAGATGTCTACACATCTTTTAAACATTGCCAGGGATGGTGGCTCAACCGCTTCCTTGGGCAGCCTGTTCCAATGCTTGATAACCCTTTCAGTGAAGAAATTTTTCATAATATCCAATTTAAATCCTCCCTGGTGCAGCTTAAGGCCATCTTCTCTTGTCCTATCACTTGTTATTTGTGAGAAGAGACCAACACTCACCTCACTACAACCTCCTTTTGGTAGTTGTAGAGAGAGACAAGGTATTAATGATAAGCCAGCTTTGAGGATTAATTTTCTCACTATAAATCACTTTTTTGGGCAAAGGGTATTCTGCAGGTAAACTTCTGCATACAATACTATTGGATATTCTTGATATTTACAAGTTAAATGACTATAGTAAGGGTGATAGTCATTTCACTTAAAATTAAATGCCCACAAATAAGCATCTAAGTAGGCTAAGTCCAGGTGACCCCTGTAAATTCTTCACAGGTAATGAAGAAATATAGACAGCTCTGATTTGATTTGATCCCATCCCGCCACCAGGGCCTTAAGAGGCATTGAGTAGTCCTCTGAAAGGAGCTTACATTGACATATACCTTTTCTGTAGGTGTTCTCAGGTGCAATGAAATAAAACCTGAGTGTATTCAGGCCTAACTACTCATCTTAGTCATTGCAAACACAGAAGTCATTTTTGCTTTATTAGGTTTTCAAGTTTAATGATTCATCATCCAAATTTGATTGCTGTTTCAGAGTTGAAAGACCCCCCTAAAATCTTTCTCGAATTCTTTGCTTTGTAGGAATAATTTGGTATAAATCTTGAGCACTCATACTGCTTGCACAGTCGAATCCTTTAAATACCTTGTTTAGAGAGAGGAATTGCATTTCAAGCTTAAAATGACTCCACTGAAATGAATCCATCAGTTATAGTAACAACATGGTAACCATGCTTGATAGAAAATGCTACATGCAGAGTTTTTAGATAATATACAAGGTGACTGGGAATAATTTGATCTGAACACGTGAAAAAAATAGCAGATCTGCTTGTAGCGAAACTTCTGTCTTGTGAAGTTACCTCTTCTCAAGTGAGCTGTGATCCTCCAGGGTAAGAAGATTGTAATCAAACCAGCTAGAGACTATAGACATTAGAGGGGTGTTCAGGAAAGATGAAAAGTCATCAAATAATTATGGCTATGAGCACTTTTGATTACCCTTCACATGATCAAAATTACATATTCAAAAAGCTAGGAACTTGGCTATTGAGTCTCTTATTGCAGTTTTTATCTTGACATTTACAAAGTGCCTCCTAACTAAGACTTATTTTTATATTCTAAAAATATTTTTTTCTTAGTTTTTGTAAAATACAGATTTAAAGTGGTATTTCATTTATTTTATATACTACAATGATTCAGAAATTTAATGATTCCAGAATTTTTATTTTATGGAAACGATTTTTTTTTTGTACCAAATCTTATTTTAAAGAATTCAAAGTATAAGAATTTCTTACAGAAGAGAGTTCCTCTTTTCTAGCCATCTCTGTCCAGGATTCAAACCATGAATGTTCTGTTTAACTTCCATTGCTATGATAAGCTCTCTCCAGCTGGCCTTGTGATTGACAAAAGCAGTTCATAAATAGAGGCCAGATGAAGGAAAAAAATATATAAAGCCAGAAAGCATTTTCAACTAAGTTTCTTACATGAAAAGTCACAGAGAAGCCCTCTCTTTTCCAGCCCAGCATCCTGAAAGTTTCCAGATGAACTCCCAAGCTCTTTACTATAGTGTCTGTGCCTCTGTCTGTAGGACAATCAGGCAAATATGAACAACATCCATCTCTGGGTCTCAATACATGAATGTAAAATATACAGACCTGGAAGGTAAATCTGTATTTTTCCTCCAAAAATATTATAGGCAAAGTCTTATTGAGAAGCTGTAGATTAGTGTTTCCTCCAGGCATATGTGCCCATCTACTGGTCCTTTGCCAGCTCACTTTAAAGGCTTTTATTTGAAAAGGCAAAAATTTCACACCTATCAAAAGACTTTTGGATCCAAGCATATTACTTGTAAATTAAGTAATTTGTGAGCCACAGCTTCACAGCATCACAATTAATTGGTGATTATTCCCTTACCTTACAGCTGGGAATCTGAAGCAATGACCTGCAAGGTTTGGAGGGGAGGCAGATGGATCCACAAGATCCTGGTGTTTAACCACTTCTTAACAACTTGGTGTTGTCTCCCCTTGATCTGGCCATTCAGCAATTCTAAAATGTACAGGAAGAAAAGATTTGTGCAGTGTGAGGTTCTGCTGACGCCATTGACACCTGGTACCCTACTCTATTCTCATCTGGTATCCTCTGCGACAAATCCTAGGTAAGACTATCTCCTGTTATCAACAGAATACTACTCTGGCTGAGGGAGCTAGAAATCAAGTAAGAACTGCAAAATTTAACCCTGGATTATCTGTACCTGTAATGTTGAGAAAAACAAGTCAATACACTTTGCAACTGATTTTTACTGAATATGTTTTGCACTGTTAACACACAACTGATATGTTTAGTTTGTAAATAATTTTTTGTTGGGGCTTTCTTGAGTGAAGTGTTTAAATGCTTGGTGGGTTTTTTTGGTTGGTTTGGTTTTTTGGGTTTTGTTTTTTTTTTTTTTGAGTCCTGAATGTGCAAGACTTGAAATGCATCTAATAAAAATTACCAGCTTCTAAGCATTAGACTTAAGATAAATGAAGTAAGTGGGGAGAATTATTTTTAGAAGTCAACAACAAGAAGAAGGCTAATTTGGCCTCTCGGGAGGGTCAAAGGTAAATTAATCTTTAGAAGTGAGACAGTCTGATGCAAAATCATGAAACTGCCTGACATCAGAAGATAAGACTTTAGCTGCACTTTGTCTTTTTTAGGGGGAAGATTTAGAACTGACAAAAACATGTGATGGAAACTGGTAAGAAAAAAAAATAAACTTGAGTGAACAATAAAATCACTTAAAACCTGACCATAAAACCACTGATTAGGACTTCTCGTGTCCTTTCACCCTGTGTCACTTCTCTGTTCCTCCTCTCTTTGAACTGCAGTTGCAAGTCATGTGAAGATAGCTGTAAGACAGCCTCAGGCTTGAAAGTGAGGAAACTCCTTCCATCCATTTACATGTCTTCACAAAATACTGGTAGGCTAATTTTGTATCAGCATGCTCTGAGTGGCCTCTGTCCACCACATCACTAATATCATGGTGTTACTAGGTACTGTGTGTCTTCCACAGGCTAAACCATTAAAAAAAAAAAAAAAAGAAAAAGAAAAAAAAGTACTCAAAATGAGCTTTCAGGTTGATTTGGCAGAAGTGTGGCTGCGGGGAGTGTTTTGCTGTATCATCCAGTAGTACCAGGGTCAATAATCATGAAATCAGACCTTCAGGGGTGACCTGTGCTGTTCATGGTTTGGACACACAATAGCTGTATCACCTTTGCATTGCCCACACAGGCTGTTAAGAGCCTTTGGCTTCACGCAGTTATTTCCTTATCTCGAATAGCTAGTACTGTACTTAGACATCAGAAAGGAATATCCTAGAAATGTCCCTGAAATAACTTCTGGAATAGCTCTCATGGGTGGAAACATCCTGTATTTCTTGGCACCATTTGTCGAGTTCAGTGAGAAGCAAAAATCTCCTTAGTGGACCTATTTGCAAACATTACACCTAGATACAGGACGACACAGCCCCACAGGGTAGTCAGTCCTGCATCCATCCCACCCATCTCCAAGTGTCTAAGAGTACCTCTGTGCTGATAAACAGAGTGCCATAAAACAAGCTGCAGCACTGAACCTATGTGGTTTTCACTGCTGCTTAGCTCGCTCTCCTCCTTTTTTTTTTTTAACAATTCAAGCCAGTTGTCCCCATGAAACACCTGCTACAGAGAAGGCCAACTCCAAGCAGTGTGAAAATGAGTTAGTAACTGATAATTGAGTTAGCGGTACAGACAGTTTCATTTACGCACTCAAGTTAGGCACATAGTCACCCATGTCGACTATAGGCAACAATGACCTCTGAATTCTAGGATCTGAGTTACCATCTGGTGGTTTCTTCTCCACTACAAAGGGCAGGAATGTACTTTACTAACCTACATACCTCACTTAAGCACATAAATTCGTAGCTTCCTACAATCAGGCATTCATCACATTGTTAGCAATATACTGGAAAAAAAAAATGTATCGGTATCTCCCCATTTTGCTAATGGGTGTTCATCAGAATTATAGGCAGCACATTCCCTAGACTGGACATGCAAGCAGCTGCCAGCAATGTTACAAGTTTTGTGTATTATGATGAGCATAAGAAAGAAGTTCTTAAATCTAATTGTATGAGCAGAACCAGTGCAAGGGACAGTAGAAAGTACTAGCAAAATTTCTGGTAAGCATGTAAAATCTACACTTTGCATGTTAGAAGATCTACACTCTCTGGCTGAAGACAACACACTGCCTATCAGCACCGTCGCAGAGGAAGTGGCTGTTGCCTGCTGTTCTCAGAACTGTGAAGCAAGAGTTAATCATCCTCCTGAGGTCACAAGGCATTATTCTGTGGTTTGAATACTTGAGCTCAAGAGATCTTTTCTGAATCCTGGCTGCTAGTTAGCTAACTGCCTTTGCCTATCTCAAAGTCATTTGACTTGAGGAGTAATATTGGACCTAATTAGATCTATTGATCGTAAATGCAGGGTTTGTAGGATGCATGCATCACTATTTTTTTTTCTTTTTTGAACAAAAACTGCAAAGCTATCTGAAAAATAAACACCAACCTACTTATTATATTTGCTCTCTGGCTGCAATTACCTTGCCTCTTTTCCCAGTTCATTACTAAACTCTCATTTTGCAAAGCTGCTTTAATAAGCCTCTGTTCTTTATTTCCTACCTAAAGCTTACCCCTTGCTCCTTTTTCCAGTCTTTATTATTACACCACAATGATCATCAGCGTGCATGAAGGCAGTTGTCAGGTTCCACAAAATATTTTGTGTGCAACTAGGCTCGTGTATATGCATGAAGCATTGGTGAATGGGTAAATTTCATTATCTTTTATGTTAGCACAGTCAGAAAACAGCTGAATGCTGCTTGAAAAGCAAATAGGCAACAGCTCAGGAAAATCTATTAAAAGCATTGAACAGAGGTGGCTAGTGGAGCTGCCATGAATGTATGCAGCTTGGCCCTTTAGCTGTCACTATAAATGCTAGGTATTGTCTGTGGGAGGTATAGGTAATGGGCTGGACTGCAGCTGGATGACTTTGCTTTTGGTAAATTAATATACGTCTTTGGAGAAGATTTTGGCTCTGGAGTTATACGAAGAGATCACATTCCCTGATAATTTTTCCCTGTTTGCGACCACCTACAAGAACATTTCTACTTGATGATTACTCTTGTTCCTTCCCTGATGAATCAAAATGTTAAAGCACTGCCCAGCTCCACAGATGGTGATCTTGGGTGCTTATATACAAGTTGTACAAAGTCACATGTGGGGTCTGTGGCTTAGCCAGACTTCCTCCTTCCACTACCCGCTTCCTCCACCCATCCAAATTAGGTGACTTCACTACACATGAAGTTGCCATGGAAGCTGTGCTCTGCTAAACACATCTCCCTGCCAGGTGTGTGTAGCTCTCACTATAGTGAATAAGAATTGCATAAGCACTCCAAAGGAGGATGAAATCCCCTGAGGTTTTATCTCCAACTTGTTTTCCAAAACCTAAATTACTCTCTCCTGTTTCATTACTGCACGTTTTATCTGAAAACTAGATCATTTTGTCATTAAAGTCTTGGTTGGCAGCTCATTCTTCAGAAAAACATATGTTCATTTTCATTTTTTGAAATGAACGCAGTGAAATATATTTAAACTGAAAAGAGTTTTTCCCAGTTGTACCCTGGGACCAATAGTACCCTAGAAGTCAGCAAGACGCATAACTGGTGATCTGACTCTAACTCCATGAGACAAAGATCGAGCAACAAAAATGGCCCTGAGACCTTCTCAGCAAGGTCCATGAATCACACAACCACCCTGCCCTCTGACTCTTCCCAAAATGAGATGGAGGTAAATGAGCAGGGCAACAACAGGAAACTTCACACCTAATCATTTGTACCAGGTATCCAATACCCACCTTGTCTTTTGGTTCTGCTTTTGAGCAATAGGAGCGTAAAATCTCTGGTGAAGGCAAACAACATAGGAGCATCCAGACTGAGAGGATTTTACCTAACAAGTACTATTTTTGTCTATAAAATAAAACACTCTACCAAAACAAACATCCACTGTTAACCTTCACACCAGGGGAAGGGGACTCACTAGAAAGAGACATAACAATTCAAGGCAAGGTTAATTACATGCTTTCATGTACTGCTAGAAAGAGTTCAGATGCTCTAACACAAATAGCTTAGATTCTTCTTCTTTATGTGCTTCATTTCTAAGTTCATATTCAATCCTGCCAAAATTCAGTCTGAGTAGAAAACCTTTTGTCAAGATTGCATGAAATAAATCCAAAGATTCTTAGAATTAAGATTGTTTCAGAATTACTATGTTTTTCTGTGTACAACAAGAAAAAAAAGAATAGGCTTTCAGGATTAGTCCTCATAGTGAGATCTTTTACTCTGTGGTAATGAGTGATTCCAAGCCCCTGTGTTTACACCCACACACACAGCAAATGTTAACTTAATGTTAACCTCATAGACTTTGTCCAGCCTTAGCAGCTAGGTAATGATGCCTGCTTCTTGCAAGCCAAGAACACAAAAGAAGTGGGTGTTACGGGATGAATTGTTGCTTAGTCCCTTTCAGCAGCAGCTCTCTCCACAGTCAGAGGATGGTATTTTAAACCCCATGCACTCTGCTTTGCCTGAGACCTTTGAATAGAGCTTAGCACCGTGCTCTGTTTTAGTGTTGTATACACCAGGCTTTTCTCACAAAGGAGAGAGCAACAGGACAGCCCAGGTCAGGCAGCAAGAACGTCTCTTCAGCTGGAGCCCAAAAGCCACAGGGAATCCTCTGCTTACATAAACATCAGTGTGCTTCTCAAGGGCTGCTCAGCAATTTGCCCATAAAACTCAGGAATTCAAGTATGAAGTATAATTCAGTATCCCTTTTTTTCATAGGCACTCCATTCTTGAGAAGGGCAGTTATATTAGTCATTAAATCCATGGAAATATACTTGGGTTCACATCTGTCTGGAAGCTTTAAACTAATCCCAGAGGCTGATAAGCTGCAAATTTTAGTGTGCAATTGGGTTGCTTGACCACCATGGTTTGTATCGATGAACATGGACCTACAGCCACTCTCCTACAGCCACTCTCCTGGACACTCATGGCAAACCTTCTGCCTTGGGTAACCCACCTCTGCACCTCCAGCCTCAGCTTGAGCTCACGTGCCAGGCTGTGGTCTAGCAAGGCTGTACTGCATGTGTGTTGGACGCATGCATTCTATGTGTTCTGTCCTGCCAGCTCAGCTGAGATAGCAACATTATCACCAGTGAGATCTGTCAGAGCCCTATATTATACCTCTCCCTTTTCTTCTCCCACCTGTTATTTGTCCCAGATATCTTTTTTAGGTAATGAGTTATCCAGGCACATCAAGGTTGCTTGCAATCTCTAGATTCTGTCAAGATATTAATAATCAACCTTCAAACTTCTTTGAGGGTTATGTGTAAAAACAAACTGCTGGTCTTTCTTGTTCTGCCCTTATGGAATTTCCTGGTTTTCTTCATTTTGTGCTTCATGAAATCACTCAGACCTTGCCTCTGTAGCTCTCCCCTGGAGAGATGTAGTGAGATCTCTACAAAGGCACCTGAGGCAGAGTATGCAACCCAACCACCACCCCAAAACCTCAACCGTAAGCTAATAGCCAGCAAAATTGCAGATGACCAATAAAGTAGGAGTTCAACTAGTGTTGATAATACATTTCTGTGTCTTCTGATTTTATTTTTTCATGCTTCCTTGAAAACAAAACTCGGAACAGAACCAGCTGCTGAGAAATAAGTGAAGTGAAAACACTGAATGTAACGTCATCCTGGAGAACACAAATTAAATATATTGCGAAACTAGCTATGAGAAAATCTTTAGTTTGCAATATGCTTGTTTTTCTAGACATACTCTTGCTCAATCAGTATGTGTCCAACTGGCTAACAAATTTCTTTATGATTTTCCTAAAATGGAGGCAAGTGCTGAGTTTCATGGATTTTAGCCTTTCATGCTAACAATTAAGAAATCCTTCCTACTAGGTAAGGAGCAATCACAGGGTTGTAAAAGCAATCTTGACTGCTTAAATATTCTAATATTTCACACACGTGCATGCACACTATATTTTTGGGTGCCTGTGTTAACTCTCAGTTTGCAATAGAATTTGATATCGTTGCACACTCAGCAGCAGAAGCTCTTCGCCACAGCGTTCAGTCTGCGTTCACCAGCTCTTCCACGGACAGGGAGGGAATTGCCCAGAAGAGGAGAAGATGTTAAGTGTTGTGAGCTCAGGAGGTAGAGAAACAAGTAGGAAAGCAAGAACGAGTGTGAAGAGCAATGAGTGGGCACTTCACACTGGGAAAGGGAAGGGTAAACTCTTCTGACTCCTGTGGCAGGTAAGCAAAGAAGCAATACGATCACTTGACACCTGCCTGACATTTCTTTGGACAGAAGTGTCATTTATTTTTCTAAAATGAGGTACACAGTCATATTCAATACTTCCTGCTATGAATGAGCCTTTGGAGAGTCCAGAGCAGGGACAGCACTTTGCCTCTCCTGTGAATGGGGGAGGACAACCTTGTAGAAGAATTATCACCCCAGAGCTGGGGGAGGTCTGGGCACTGTTTGCAGAACTGCTGCAGTTTCACAGCTGCTGACACTGCTAATGTCAGTTCAAACCTCCCAGCTGGGTTTTCTTTCTTCCTCTTACAACTGTATCACATGGAAGTTTAACCTTTCCTCTCTCAAACACCCAAAGCAGCTAGCACTCACTGTCACACAGAAAACCCTGGCAGTATGGACCTTGCAACATCCCCTCCACCCCAAGGCCTCAGGCCAATGAAAAAGCAAAGCAGCACACACAAGATAATCCCTCCAGGCTGACAGGACACAGCAAAGAACAGAAGCATTTGTGCTGAGCGCAGGTCTCTGCCGTCTCCTGACAATCACAAGCTGCTGTATTTCAGCTGAACCTCAACTTACCCAGACCAAGCTCAACTACATCCCTCCAGAGAGCTCTTCAGGAGCTCCATCTTGCTTTTCAGGAGAAAGATGGGCTCCTTGCTGCCCAGAAAGGGGAGGAAACCGTGCCCACAGTCCAAGTGTACCTCAGGGTGTCTGCTGGCTCCATTCCCAGTGCTGGAGAGAGCTCTCTCCTGCCCAAGGGATGCCACCAGGGAAGGAGGTGGCATCAGACAAGCACCATATGCCCCATGCATTTGTTCAGGGATAAATATTATGGCTTCATTGCCCCCTTACAGCATTGCAGAACAACACTGTGCAAGGCTTTCCCTGTGGTGTCATCATTAGGATGAGAGGAAATGGCCTCAAGTTACAGCAGGGAAAGTGTAGATTGGATATTAGGAAAAATTTCTTTACTGAGAGAGTGGTCAGGCACTGGAACAGGCTGCCTAGGGAAGTGGTGCAGTCACCATCCCCGGAGGTGTTAAAAAAATGTGTAGACATGACACTTCAGGATATGGTTTAGTGGACATGGTAGTGTTAGGTTGATGGTTGGACTTGATGATCTTGGAGGTCTTTTCCAACCTTAAAGATTCTATGATTCTATGATCATTAAAACAGAGTCAAGCTCCTCACAGTGGTGCGTGGTACAAGGATTAGAAACAACGAGAGATACTCAGACTGGATATTAGGAAAAGTTTATTTTCACTATGAGGACAGTCAGGCAGTGAGACAGGGGCCCAGAGAGTTTCTGCACTCTATCTTTGCAGGTTTTCCAGGCCCAACTGGATAAAGCTCTTGACATCGTGACCTCATTCATAGCTGATCCTGCTTTGGCCAGGAGGCTGGAGTAGAGATGCCCAAAGTCCTTTCCAGCCTGAATCATCCCATGATCCTACACACTTTGGACCTCTTCTTTCACAGGGGCATAGAAAAGAGGTCCCCAAGTGCTGTTCATTGAAGCCTGAGATCTCCCTGTTCTGTGCTTTGCTCAGGAAGATGAGCATCCCTGTGCAGGGACTTTTTTCTCCTAGTCCTGCAGGAACCTGCTCTTAGAGATTTTCCTATCTACCTGAAGAAGGTAGCGGAGGCCATGGTGTTGAAGCAGAAAGCTGAGTAAGTCTCTGCTGATATATGTTTTGTCTGATATATTTGGGAAGGAAGGGAGAGCAAGGAGAAGCAAACCTAGTCCAAGCCTTCACAACCCTAGAGCTGGTGACCTCAACAGATGTCTGCAGAGGATTTCAAAGGAAGGAGAGAAGAAGCGGAGCATAACCTCTCCTTGTTTTCTGTGTTTCCCTACAAAGAAACTCACCATTCCCACAAAACGCAAGGCTTTGGGCCACAACTGCAAAAAGTACAAATGCATCCTTACGCATATAAGAATGTAAGTATTGTTCTGAGGTGGTGAATAGGCAGGCAGATGCTTCCCTGTATGCACATAACTTATGAACAGAGCTTGACTGCTCTTTAAAATTATCTCATCCACAAGCTGTGGCATCAAAACAGTGCAAAAACCAGTGAGGAAAACACAAATAAAGCTCTAAAAGGCTAATTCTGAAATGCACCCTATCAGGCCTTACATCACTTTAAAGGAGAAATTACATCTGTTAGATGTGAACTTGAATTGGACGTTCAGGTAGCCAATCGATCATCTGAGGACATTCCACTTTTCTGTCTCATCTAGAAAAGACTGACCCTGTTGCTCTCTGTGCACTGTGCTGAGAAATGGCAGACACATGATTTAAAGGTAAGGTTAGATAACTGCAGTA
Organism: Ardeotis arabs; assembly: GCA_011801015.1. Classification (NCBI taxonomy): domain Eukaryota; kingdom Metazoa; phylum Chordata; class Aves; order Otidiformes; family Otididae; genus Ardeotis; species Ardeotis arabs. The sequence continues at coordinate 26,098 of JAAGAY010005434.1, forward strand.
AGATCACGGGAGCAGAGCTGAGAAGGCCGCCTTCAGCTGCTGCAGAGCGAAGCAGTGTAATTGCCAGCTCTGTGCCTAGGCCAGTCCATGTGTCCTGTGTGCCTGTCCCCTGTGCTGGCTGGTGGCTGCTGTCAAGCAGAAGTCCAAGATGTTGTTGACACTTCAGACTGTGTGTCCCTGAGTATCTTTGCTGTATGTAAAGCACTGTTTTATTGGTACCTCCTTGAACAGGTGTTGATACTGCCTTGAGCAGGTGCTAAGGAGTATTTAACAGTTAAAGGGGTGGTGGAACACTGGCAGAGGTTGCCCAGAGAGGTGGTGGATACCTCATCCCTGGAAACATTCAAGGCCAGGTTGGACGGGGCTCCTCTGTTGAATCTGGATCAACACAGGAATGTTAGCACTATGAAAATAATCAGGTCTTCAGGGCTAAAAGCTGGAGAAAATGTGGATTTTCAGTCTTACAGAAGTCTCCTTTTCCTGCTTCGGCATTTGCAAATTTACATGATGCTACTCAATAAAACAACTGCATGAAATGATGCATTGTTTATAGTGCAACAGTGCCTAAGAATGGTAGGACTCTACTGGGGTAGATCCTGTACAAAACCAAAATAGAGGCAGCTCCTAATCCTTCTGCTTTGTCCCCCTGTGATTATCCATGCACTAGACAAGACAATAACTAGAGAAAATGGATGGGGAGTACAAGCCAAGAGAAACTGGCCCTCAGCTTCTCTCCCAAAGCGGTGTGAAGCAATCCTAAGGTTAATGCAAGTGAGCCCTGCAGCTCTGTAATAGGTCTGATATTGCTTCCAATAAAGTAAAAAATTGCTTGCAAGGTGGAACAAGCAGAGGAGAATTAAAGTGAAAATGAGAAGGGGAAACCAGGGAGATCAGCAAGATGAAAAAAAATAAACAGAAACCAAAATACACTAGACAGAAGAGGGAGTAAAAATAGAGATGGTGGTTTTGTAATTTTGAAGGCTCAGACAATGCTGTGACACGTGACTCCAGCCACTGGCAGAAAATTGCACGTAAAACCCCATAATTTTTGCCTCTGTTTCTAAAAAAAACGAATGCAAAAAAGGCTGAGAGAATTTAGTTCAGCGTGGGTGGTACATCTGTTTTGTGGTGATTAAGCCATATCTGCTGCCATTCGGGTAAGTGAAGGTTTGTGGCGCATGCCCCTGCTTTGGCATGTTCCACCTGCGTGAACTGGCCCATGCTTGACCTCAGTTGGAGAAGAGGCTCAAATCTGGAGCCCTGGAGCCTCCTCTACTCCATCGCTGCCCCCTCCTCCCCTGACTAATTAACACAGTTGATTTTAACAGACAGGCTTTTTGTGCCTGTGTGGGACATTTTGTGTTTGTGACAACTTCAGTCAAAGCAAAACACCTTTGCCTCCTGTTAGTTATCTCACACTGTACAATGCAGTTGTGCCATTTCAGAGTATCACAAGACAACTCATTCTTGTAATTTTGCATTTAAAAGAAGTCAATGCATCCCTGTTCATGTGGATAATATCCACAAATCTTATGTATTTGTGTGCTGATGTTCCAAAAACTGTTGTGGCACTATCTCAGAGAATTGGCTTGTTTTAAGGCATCTCAAAATAGGAGCAAATTCGTTCTCAGCATCTTGGACATAACACTTCTGCTAACAATATCTTAGAAAATTGCACTTGAAAATTATGGGAACATTTCCCTTTTTTTTTCCTAAGAAAAATGAATGAATATGCACTGAATGGCTTACTGCGAGTTTCTCAAAGGTATTCGTAGCTAAAAGTCTCATGTTTAAAGATGAGAGAGACTCAAGACAACTAACTCAGTGGCTTTATAGATTAAGAACAGAAGCAGCAGCTTCTGACACTCAATTTATTCTATTAAAGACAACACTGACTCAGTTAAGATTTCCTCTGAAGAGAAACTTTGGTCTCCTTAAGGAAAGAAAATGCTCAGCTGCCGAATAACAGAAATGAAAAGGCTAGTGTTGTTATTTTCTTAGTTTAGCATCATGCAGAAAACAGACAATTTTAAACCTGGTGGCATGTTAGTGCGACAGAAAGAAAGAGGCTCTTTCAAAGAGCAATTCAAAACAGGAGCCTAAATTAGGCTCCTTAAAGTACTTTTAATCCATTTCATATACATGCCTACTTATTCTTGCAGAATTGTAGGACTGGAGATGTGCCTCCAGGTAACTGAGCTCAGTCTGGGCTGTGGCAGACAGGCACCCTGTAATCCTTTGCTCTGCCCCACCCTAAGGGCGCTCCCAGTTTTCCCCACTTCTCTGAGATAACTCAGCTGCTTCCAGGTTAGGAGCCATCTTCTGATTTCCAAACTGACTTTTGACCTGGCCAGTATGTACCCATCTGCTCCTCTGCCAGCAGCGTTTGGCTTCTTGTTACACATGTCCTTGTCTCTGGTGTCACCTGCCCCAGTGCAGGAGTAGCCAGCACTGGTGTGTCCTGCATTTCACCATTGTCTGGATGCAAGGAGTGAATGACAGAGCTGATAACCTTCTTTATCTCTTTTAAATGGAGGCAACCAAAGTGCACTTGCAAAACCTGCTATTTGGAATGAAGTCTGATTGCATCTGTGTCTCAAAAGAGCTGAGGAACAGCCTCAGATAAAAAGCTTTTTAATTTAGCATGTTAAACAAGGTGGAAGAGAAAGAGTCCAAGACAGACTTTTTGTGGCCCTGATGTCGAAGGAGTAAAGATCAATTAGAGACTGAAGTCGGTGATAAACAGGAAGGCAATTACAGAAAGTTTTCTGGGAGAAGACATTACATTTTTTTTTTTCCTGCCAGCCTTCAGGTTTGATGGAAAAATGGAACGTTTTAAGTTGGCAGCATTTCAGAAAAAGTGCTACAAACTGACAAGCTCTTGACACACTTGAAAATGCATCAGTTGTATAATCCACAAAGCAGCTTGGAGGAACAAGTACAGAAATAAAAGGAAAAAAAAAAAGCAAAAAAAAATAAAAGCATCCAGTGTTTGTTTTCAAAACCAAAGGTGGAAAAGCAATAATGAATATTTGGCATATGCATAGTTTTTTGGTACACACAGAGTTTAACTGATAGTTGGCTTTGAGGTCAAACCACACAGCTCCGTATGCATATTCACCCTATGCAGCCCTGTTTTAAAACTAGGCAGGACTTCAGCTGAGTCACAGGTACTAATAACAGAAAGGATGTCCGTTAAGCACTTATAGTTACAAATATCTTTTGTTTTTTTCATTCTTTCTCAAACAGGAGCATACCTGATACAGTACTGGAAGGTTTCTCATGGTCTGCATGCAGCAACACATGGCAATAAGCAGAGAAGCATTGGTGTTTGAGTGGGAGTTTACCTTGTTCAGTCTCACTTTAGCAGTTGATAAACCACATGGTTTAGTGGTGGACTTGGCAGTGTTAGGTTAATGGTTGGACTCAAAGATCTTAAAGTCTTTTCCAACCTATGTTTCTATGATTGCTATCAGGATTTCTGCTTCTCATGGCCACCCAACTTCGCACCTGTTCCATGTATTGTAACATCAACTTGCAGGATATGACTTCTCTATCTTTTTTTCCCCAGTTTCTAACAGTGGAAATAATAGTGTTTACCTATGGGGATGTGTAGATATTAATTATTTCAGGTTTGTAAAACTCTTTACCCTTTGAAGATTAAAATGCTCATATTTACCAAGCACAGGAAAACTGTTTGTATATGAGATATGACGGTTCTGAAAAATGGCACTTCCCGTCATTGAAGGCAACTCTGAGAAGGTCACTTTAATTTTATGATCTTCTTCACCTTCTTTCATTGAATCACAGGGATAGAGGTCTCTCAAACATGACCATCCACTCACTACCAGTTTATGCCTTCCAGTACAGGCTGGATATGCCCTGGGGAGATATTTCTGGTCTCAGCAGCTCAGCTATATCTTTCTGGGAGTGCCTACACCAAACTAGACCAAATAATCCAACTGACACCTCCTTGATTCCTGATGCTGTAATATTCTACAGAATTAAGTACCTGAAAGAAAGAAGATTTTGAAGTTGAGTTTTTCTATATTAAAATTTACTGAGCTCCTGGTGATATGGGGGAGGGGACCGCATAGAAATAAGGACAAGAAGTTAATCACAACTATATATGTATGTGCTTAAAGAACGTGGTTATAAAACATAGCTGCGTAACCTTATAGCTTAAAGAAACAATAAATGGAGAAGGAAGTCTGTTTTCTTTTCCCGACAAAGGACTTATTTGTGAGGAGTGAGAAACAGTTTCACATTACCTCAGAGAGTGATTAAGAGGAGCAAGGAGTTTGAAAACAGGATGGCATCCGTCACATAAATCTCCTTGCTCAAGGAAAACAGGTGGTTAACAAGGACATGAATCGGCTCAGACTGATAAGAACACTGCCAGATTGCAGGATCATCACATTTCAGGCAAAGGTGAAAAGTACACCATGAAGAAGACCTACGGCCTTCCTCCCCAAAGACCACCGGAGACCTCTGCCCACAATTTTTGGGAGAATTTGCGCAAGCGCAAAGGACTGATAAACTAATTAGCATACGAAGCTGGAGTAGGAGGGTTTAGGTAATGAATATGTATAGGCGTCAACTAAATATTCATTGTTTTATTGTATAAAAATGGGACGGTTTGCCACCTTGGGTTATGCACACTTGTGGTGGAGCGATCCCCCGTGCATCTGCGTGCAATAAACATACCTACTTTATAACTTTCAAGTTATAGAGTCCATTTCCGTACGTCACTGGCAGTCTTGAAGATAATGGGAATTTCATGTTGTTTTTAATTACAGCGCTAATTGGAACATTAGCTGGATATTTTAATAGTGTCTTATTCAACATGGAATTACCATTATTATTTGAATAGTCATTACAATAACCACAGTAATAGTTTCCTCAAATTTCCTAACTTTCTAAACAGGAGTGCAAATTCAACACCATTTAAACGAAGATATGTTTTCCAGGAACAAAGGATTTATGTTTGTACACACACACACATACACACAGGCTAAGCAGTCAAGTATTCTGTGTATCATCTTTCAGAAAAAGTTGGCAGAAAAAATAAGTCATCAATGGACAAAAGCCAGGAAAACTAACTGAAAGGTGATATTTATATTTGACTTATGGGATCAGATTCCGCTATGATTTTCAACCTTGCAGTGTGCTGTAGGAAAAAAACAGCCTCCATCAATGTCCTTCCACAATTGGGGTGCTTCAGCAGCACTTGCAGTAAATGGGGTTTCTTCCTCGCTAGCTCCAGCTATTCCCAGCCCCCTGCTTCAGCAAGATGGTCTTCCGGGTGGACAAACACAGCTAGTTTGGAGACATGTTAAAGCCCAACTCAGTGAATTGATCTGAATTAGTGATATCCTCCCATTCTCCTTTCTCTCCCCTTTTTCTTTGCAGGTTTTTTACTCACCTGTATCATTTCCCCAGTGCATTTCATAGTGCTACAGTACAGACAGCTGTGTTATCATACCTAGGAGGAATGATGCTCTTCGTCAGAGAACCTACGAGATCATCAAAACACAGGCTCAGACTGTGCTTAAATCCTACCCTAATAATATTTATTATTGCTATGCTTATTATTATTTAGGCTTCGGACAATGGTAGCACTTTAGAAAGCTACCTTTTTGACCACTAGAGACAATAAAGAAAATTATAAAATAACACTGAAAGAATTTAAGGAAATACACTGGCTGTTTCTAACAAGAATAATTTAAATAGAATTCTTCCATATTGCTTTTGTTTGTTTTACTATTAATCCCTGCATTGGAATAAATCATGAACTCCCCCTAAAAAAAAACCCCAACCCCAGCTTTCTGAAAACCAGTAGTTCTTTCCCAGACAGCTAGAAACTTCCGTTGTGAATTCAGATCTCCTAGGCAAAGTGCTAAAATTGAATTGTTCCATATAGCAAGTGTCTTCCCTTAAAAAAACCTAAGTTTACAGGTCCAACAAATGAATGCATATTAGTTTCCCCTTCCTAAAAACCTCTAGAAGCAAGGCTTTATGTTTTCACTGCAAAATGAGAAGGACGAGTTCAATCATGCATAAAAGCATATAGTGATAAGCTGGCTTAAGTACCCTGCAGTAAAAAAAAATGGTCAAATTTTATAGTGAGATAAAGATCATGTATGAATTAATTAATGCTCTGGAAAATAAGTCTTTGAGTATAGCTCTTCACATTTTAAAGGCATATAATTAAGACATTGCTCTTGCAGAGAGCCAATCTGCGAAACAGCAACAATGGTCTCAGTAAGGAGTTAATTTCAGAATCTACACAGGACAATAAAAATGCTCGTATTCTTGCACCTTTCCAAAAAAGGCAAAAGCAAAGGCAGTCCTCTGTTATGTTTAAATTACGTATTCTTTAAAATTAGTTCCATTACACTGTGCTAACAGCTTCATCAGCAGTAGGGGTGATGATACACCGATAAAAGTGAAGCAGAGCTTGTAAGGAGATACCTTTTTTTTTTTTATTAGGTACCTCTGAAATAAGTGGATAGCTTTTGTGCACAAGGATCTTTTTTTTTTTTCAGTTCAGTCTTCCCTAAAATTAGCTTTTTGCGAAGCACTCCAGGCACGTAATCTTTGTGTTGTCTCCTTTGAAGTTGTGGATGGCTCATTACCACTCAGGTCATGGTTAGCTAGCAGACTGGGGAACTGACCTGAGTGAATAACAACCACCCCTGAGGCTATTGCTCCCCAGATTGTTTTCAGGCAGATCATTTCCTCATGTCACTTCACCATACGGTCACACACCACTTCTACTTGTACAGGCTGCGACAGGTCAAAGTGGTCAGGATTAGGACAAGCTAGAAATAAATGCTTTATTTGGCATTATTTGCCAAAATTCCATTTATAAGCATTCAGCCACTAATCTTCACATCTGTTATCACCGAAGGAGAATCTCTGATTTGTCCCCATGCAATTGCTGCTGGCTGCGCCGATCCCTGAGCTACCTCTGGTGCACTGGATCCTTTGCTGAGCTGATTCAACTCACAAACCCAGCAGACAGCTATTCACCTTCTGGAGGATTCTGACTGTTTATTTTTGAAGGGTCTCTCCCTCCCTAAGATAGTGACTTCAGTTACCTTACAAAAGAGACGGTGCATACTATAGCTCTCAGGAGGTGACCAGCCCAACCACTCCCCTTGGCAACAGTAAACCACCACATTGACTTAGCTCTTCCTTGTGCAACTTTGCCCTCAGTCTGAGTAGTTTTGTAAAACACTGATAAAACCCAGTGTAGGGAGGTCTTATAATAGATTTGATAACATTTTGGCTTCAAGAGAGTAGGTAACAGCTTATCTGAGTGTAACGATAAAGAGCAAGTCTGTCACCAAACACAGATGTCCCCTGTGTCTCACACACTTAGTGGGACTCATTTAAGGATGTATTTCACACACAAACCCAGGTATGTCAGTGCCTGTGAGCCGAGGAGGTTTTATTCCATGGAAATAATTAACTCAGAATTACTATTGGAGACAAGGCCCGGGGAATTTTTACATTGCTCAAACAGGCAAAATAAACTACAGCTCAGGAGCAGAATCGGAGTGAACTCAACAGGCCAGACTGAACTTAAACCACCTCTGCCTGGCCTCAGTGAGGATTTTACAACCCCATTATGTAAAATACACCTTATTCACAATAATCTATTGTGACTCCAAGGCAATTAAAGATAAACCCATATGTTCTTGTGCAATGACAGCCTGCAGTGGCTACAAAAGGAAACTGAAAACTGTGGTTCAAAGCACAGTAGAAATGCAAAGAGGCAGGATTACCCAGTCAGTGTCGTGGGGACAATATAAAGATAAGCGGACTTCTGCTCCTGCAAATAAAACATGAAGAACTGTAACACAGACATTTTCCTAAGGTCACTGAGAACTTTTGGGTTGCTTTTGGAAAGTGTGAGGCAAAAAAAAAAAAATCTCATTGGTAAAGAAGGAGGATAGGATAGGATAGGATAGGATAGGATAGGATAGGATAGGATAGGATAGGATAGGATAGGATAGGATAGGATAGGATAGGATGATGATATCTAGCCACATCTCTTTAGACAGGCTCGATCAGAAATGCACTCGTATGGCAAGTCCAGCAAAACGTAACTGCCTTTGGAAAAAAAAAACTCTAGAGCGCTTTTTTTAATGCCCATAACACCACTATTGGCCAACACAGTCTTAGTGAACTGAAATAGCATTTATTTTTCTTGTCTGCAACATGGAGGAAATTTTTTTCTACCAAGTCAGTGCTTCAGGATCCTTAGAAGTAGATCCTTAAGTATATCCTTAGAAGTAGAAGAAGAAGATCCAAAACAAGTGCAATATGTTTTTATCTCTTTGTTGGCCTGAGTAAGAGCATCTATTAGCTGGTTGTTCTAAGAATCAGCAACAAAATGTCAAATTAATCCTTCCCCAAAAGGTTGAGAAGATGGCGTAAAGGCAAAGTGATGGTGATAAAATAACGTATTTCTTAAAACAGTTACTATTTACTGATGTAATTCCTAATCTCTTGATTTAAACTAATACCAAATAAATTAGGACGCTTCTAGTTTAAATCTAGTTTAGCACACGAGTTAGTTAAAGCTGAACTGTTGAAATCAGTAAGAAGAGTATCTACATGGAGATTTATACCAGTTTGACAAAATTACTTCAAATTTATGTCTGTAGTTAAGCTAGCACATTGTTTTCATAGCCAACATAGCACTATATGCATTCATTGTCCCCTGATAGTGGTTAGTGGTTAGTTTTTAGATAACACTTTTTTTAAAAAAAAAACAAAAACAAAGGTATATTTACTCATTAGTAAGTCTCTTAGCCATCTTGATTGCATATATAACTTTGAGGATGTGAAAACATGCACATTTTGAGTCTGAGGACAGTGGAACAAGCACCACTTCCCTGCACGCTCAGCCATGCACTGGGCTGCACTCAGAGGCTCACGGTTCGGTGGAGACATCTTTGCCCTTCGACAATGCCCATCCCCTGCAAACGCTCTGGTTGTTGGATGTGCGAGATTTTGCATGAAGCTTCCATCTTTGAGGAGATTTTTCTGCACTTTTTGCTGACTGTTGCTGTGTACAAAGGGTCTCAAAGAAGGTGCACGTTTTCAGGGTCTACACCCCGTGCAGGACTGGTGCCATGGAGTTTCCTGTCCGTGACACATGACAGCTGAGGAAACTGAGTCATTCTGTGCAGCTAAAACTCGTGGTGGACAAAAGGCCTCATCCTCCATAGCTCCAAGGTGCTTGCCTGAAACAACACCGGGAATCAACCTGGGAGCGTGCCCCTCTCTGCAGGGGGCTTCACTGAGTGCAGAGGCCTGCAGTTGGGTAGTGGGGCAGGGGCTTCCCGAAGGATGCCCTGTGAGGGGGAAGGATGCCCTATGGGGAGGTAGATGGGCTTTGTGGATGAGGATGCCTTTGGGGGAAGAGGACTCCCTTTGGTGAGAAGGATGTTTTGGGGTGGGGAATGCCTTTTGGTGAGGAGCATACCTTACAGGGAGGAGGATGCCCTTTGCAGGAGAGGATACTTTTTGGGGAGGACCCCCTTTGGGAAGGAGGACACCCTTTTGGGAGGAAGCATGCTAGAGAAGAGGATGCTCTTTGGGGAGGGAAACTTGGTGTCCTTTGGCAAGGACACCTTTTGGGGTAGGGGATGCCTTTCAGTGAGGAGGAGGATGCCTATTGTGGCGGAGGCTGCCCTTTGCAGAAGTGGATGCCCTTTGGGGAGGACATCCTTTGGGGTGAAGGACACCCTTTGGGGAGGACTCATTTTCTGGAGAAGGCACACTGGGGAAGAGGATGCCCTTTGGGGAGGAGTACTCCTTTTAGCAGGGACACCTTTTGGGATAGGGAATGCCTTTTGGTGAGGAGGATGCCCTTTTGGGGGGCAGGATTCACTTTGGGGAGGTGGGTGCCCTTGGCAGGAGAGGACGCCCTTTGAGAAGGACGCCCTGCGGGGAGAAGGACACCCTATGGGGAGGAGGACGTCCTTGCGAGCTGGGTGAGGGCCCATCTCCTTGTCACCACCCTCGGGGGGGGGGACACACACCGCCTTCAAGGCGGGGAGCACGTCCAACCTCTGCCGGCGCTGGGACGCACGGACCCACCCCGACCCTCGCCCCACGCCCCGCAGCCCAGCACAGGCCCGGCCCCTCCGGACGCTGCCCTCCCGGGGCGGGCCCGGGCCCGGGCCCGGGGGCGGGGAGGCGGCGGCACCCGGGCCCATTTCAGCGGCGGCGTTGGCGAGTGGCGGGAGCGTGGCTATGGCGGGGCGGGCGCTGTGGGCCGCGGCGCTGGCGCTGCTGGCGGCTTTGCCCGCGGCGGTGCGGGCCGACACGCCGGCCAACTGCTCCTTCGCCGATCTGCTGGGCGCCTGGGAGCTCCGCGTCTGGCGGGCCAGCGGCGGCCGCTACGGCAACTGCTCCCAGGCGGGTGAGATCGCGGCGGCCCGGCCCCGTTCCGCTTCCCCCGGGGTCGCCCGGCCTCGCTGAGCCGGGGTGGGGGTGG